>MKYO02016677.1:600571-663136 GCA_002013955.2 Citrus medica
GCCTATGAGATTTAATAAGTCTGACAGTTATTACAAAGTTAATTAAATCTCATATGTGATCCTGTTCAATGTAGTCGTACTACATCAATAAATTCATACATGATTAAGACAAATCATTCAATGAATTTATTACAGTCTATACCTAAATAAAGTGCCCAACTTTATTTATCAACTGCGAACTAAATTTATTTAATCATAAGATAACTTGTATTTATGTCTTCTGTGAATCCACATGGTGATCACATAAATACATATAATATGATTAAATGGACTTTAATGCAAACATTAGTGCAATGAAGATATTTGAATAAAATACCTCATTTATTTTATTAATCAGAAAAATAGTTTATTACAATTAAATAAACACATATGCTTTTAAAGAGCATATTTTCCCAATAATTGCTGACCAGTAAGTTTCCTTTATTTTTATTTTTAAAACTAATATCTTATTTATATAGATTGTTTATTTAATTATTTATTGTTTTAAAATTTTTTTGTAGATCCAAATATTGAGTTGGAAAATGCCTAAAGTTGATGTTTATATTGATGAAGAAGGGAGAATGTTGTTGGCATTTGTTTGCAATTTTTTTTTGGTGAAGATGGGAGAATATTGTTGGCGTTTGTTTCCAAATTTTCTTTTTATTTTGTGTTGTAAGTTGTAATTGTTGTTTTTTTTATTTATCTTTACAACATTATGATTATGTTTATGCATATGGAGTTTGGAGTTTGGAGTTTGGAGTTTGGTTATGTATTTTGAAATCTTAATATTTCATATTTTGTGAGTACCTTATTAGTAGTTAGTAAGATATTAGTGATAAAATGTATTTTGAATACTTTGTATTTATTATTAATATTTGTAATGAAACTAGGATGAACTAATTGTTGAAAAAAATTGTTACATTCATGAAGCCCAATGAGCTAAAAATTTGAAAATTCAAAATAGGCCCAGAACTGAAAAAACCGAACTGAATCGAACCGAACCGAAAAGATCCATTTGAGTTCGGTTCTTATTTGGTTCTTTTTATAAAAGAGATATTATCATTTTCCTACCAAAGGTATTCTGACACATCATATCAGTACCACAGTTGGTAAAACCATCAGTTTACCACAAAACGTTTAAATTGTTAGCATTTTCCCACTATTCTGTTAAAACTTAGTTAATATGTAACGGAAAATTCATAAAATATCAATTTTACCCCTGGAACGTAAAAGATGATTTTGCTCTTTAAGAAGGAAGAACAGCAAATGATGATTTAATTACAAAATTCATAAAAAGGTTAATTACATGGTCTTTTAAAAGGTCAATTTTACAAAATTCATAAAGGGTAATTTTTGCCCTTTAAAAAGAAAGAACAACAAATGATGATTTAATTACAAAATTCATAAAAAGGTTAATTACATGGTCTTTTAAAAGGTCAATTTTACAAAATTCATAAAGGGTAATTTTTGCCCTTTAAAAAGAAAGAACAACAAATGATGATTTAATTACAAAATTCATAAAAAGGTTAATTACATGGTCTTTTAAAAGGTCAATTTTACAAAATTCATAAAGGGTAATTTTTGCCCTTTAAAAAGAAAGAACAACAAATGATGATTTAATTACAAAATTCATAAAAAGGTTAATTACATGGTCTTTTAAAAGGTCAATTTTACAAAATTCATAAAGGGTAATTTTTGCCCTTTAAAAAGAAAGAACAACAAATGATGATTTAATTACAAAATTCATAAAAAGGTTAATTACATGGTCTTTTAAAAGGTCAATTTTACAAAATTCATAAAGGGTAATTTTTGCCCTTTAAAAAGAAAGAACAACAAATGATGATTTAATTACAAAATTCATAAAAAGGTTAATTACATGGTCTTTTAAAAGGTCAATTTTACAAAATTCATAAAGGGTAATTTTTGCCCTTTAAAAAGAAAGAACAACAAATGATGATTTAATTACAAAATTCACAAAAGGTTAATTACATAGTCTTTTACGCTCCATGGGTAAAATTGACCTTTTATGAATTTTCTGTTACATATTAACTGAGTTTTAACGGAATAGTGGGAAAATGCTAACAGTTTAAACGTTTGGTGGTAAACTGATGGTTTTATCAAACCGTGGTCCTGACATGATGTGTCAGAATACCTTTGGTGGAAAAATGATAATATCCCTTTATAAAATAACCGATTTAAATCGGTTCTGCTTAATTTCGATTCGAATCGAACCGTGCCCACCCCTAGTTCTCTCACTGATTGTGTGAAAAATGAAAATTCTTACCTTGTTGTCCTTTAATGTGTGAAAAATGAAAATTCTTACCCTGCTGTCCTTCAAACGGTGACAATTGTAACCGATTGTGAATGGCTCATCATTTTAATAAATTGTTTAATAATATCATTTCAAAAATTTAATGCTACAACCCAGTTACTTTTAATTTTACACTCGACCAATTGCATGAGTTATTTTATGAATGACGCCACTTGTATTCTAAAAATTATTTTAGATATTTGAATTTAAACAAAAAATTATATTCTTAAAATATCCATTATACAAATCACTAAAAGTCGACAATTTGTTTTTCTCCAAACAAAAATATATCTCTCGTAACAATGAGGTAAAATTACTTTAACTTTATAAATCAATTTTTTGCTATTTCAAGCAGTAAGAAAGGCATTAACTTTGAATTTTTACCGCTCACTATATAGATTTTCTTTTTTCTATTGTTCTTTAACATTCTTTTAATTGACTCCATAATCTGACCACTTTTACCAGTAACAAAAAAGACATTAACTCATTTGTTATTAGGGTGGGCAAAATTTGGATTTGGATTTGGATCCAAATGTAGTTGCATTCATATTCGAATCCACATTAATGTTTTGGTATCCGAATATCGGTGATATGCGTACGGATTCTAGATGGATATTCTAGGTATCTGGGTCCCCACATTTAAAACATTTATTTACAAATTTATAATATTTTACCTATTTAAAAAGTAAAAAATAATAATCATCTAATCGTGAACAAATCTAAAATAATTGTTAACAACAATCCAAGTTAACAACATCATAAATGACAAAATCAAAAAAATCTGAAATATTGAATGAATCTAAAAATAATAAAAAATAATGTCTATGGATACTTGGGTAGGTTCTACTGTTTATGTGTAACGCATTTTTAGCTAAGGGCTTGTTTTCTTTTATATATATATATATATATATATTCTATTTTTATTTAATTTATATTTAAAAAATATGCAGATCTAGATTTATAGTTTTTCGAATGCAAATGTATCCAGATTCGCATCTTGATCTGTGTGGATCCTCGATTTCTAAATTTGGATCCGCATTTTTTATTATGTGGATCCAAATTTTTCTAGATCTTTGTAAATGTGGGCCATATCTAGACTTAAGAAAAATATTCCATGTGGACTAAGTATTGAACTTAGGGTATGTCTACAAGACTTCGACAATCCTCAACTCTTGAACTAGCTTTAGGTTGAGTTCGGCCCATATGCGACCATATGATATTAGAGCTAGACTCATGCATGAGTGAATCCATATTACCTTACCATGTGAGAAGGAATGATCGAAAGATCAACCTGCGTGTGACGAGGGTGTTAGGAAAAATATCTCACATCAATTAAGTATTGAACTTAGGTCAAGTATATAATACTTCCTGTTTCGATGACAACAACAAAGAGAGTGTTTCTTTTATGGAACTTATTAAGATAACATATCGAAATAAAATGGAGAATTAATTTCTTTAAGATTTCATGACTGTCTATATTACAAGAGAAATTGTCGATAGTATTGACCTAGATTCGATAATAGATGCATTTTTTTTTAAGAATCACACGATACAAGTTCAATAGTTTTTTTTAATTTACATTATATTATTATTATTATTATTATTATTATTATTTTCTTTTTTGCTTGCATCTTCAGTAATTTCATTTGCATAGAATAAACATTTCTAGGAATAAGACTTATTATGTCTTTTAATAGGTATATCTTAATTTCTTATTAATAAATTCTCTCTACAATAGAAAACATTTAATTAGAAAAAAATCTAGCCCATCTTAGAAGATACCGCTAGCTTCGCCATTGGGAATCAAAATGGGAAATTAGAATGATTAATTGTGTTTACTTACTAAAAACATAAATAGATTTTGAATGGGATTAACATATTCGGGAATGGAAATTCCATTCCTATTACCATGAGAAAAGTGGGAATGAAAATGGGTACTGGGAATAGAGAATGAATTGACATTGTTAACTTTAAAGAAAACCAAAATTTCTTTTTTACCCCATTTAAATATTAAATAATAATAATAATAGTGTAATTATTGCGGAGTGTATCCATTATTATTGTTGTTGTTATTATTGTTATCATCATCATACATCATCATCGTCATCATCATCATTGTCATCATCATCATCATCAGTACCACTACTACTTCTTGTACCTAAAAAAGGATCGAATAATTAAAATTATGAAATATGTAGTAGTGAAGTACGTTCTCAGTTTGGAAGTGCCTTGGTGGCTTTAATATATTAATTGGTTGTTTAATTAATTGGCCATTCAAGCATGTGTATGAGCATGAGTCCTTACCTTATGGAATTTTTTTAGGTTTAAGATGATTCTACCAATCAAAGGTACTATGAAATGTAAAAATGGTCAGTTTCCTTTTTGGATTCGACATCTATTGCAGTAATTACAGTAATTAGAATATGTTGGAATCGAAATGATTAGAATCATAACAAGTTGTTTAATAGAGCTGCATGAACTGAAATCAAAATGAATTGTATTCTTGTAATGTGTTTATTTTGTCTTGTAATCGGGATAAATTATTTCAAGTTACTAAAATGCCCTTAGTTAAAATTATTTTTTGTTCCGTAATTAAATGATATGTACCGATAATTCACTACTAGAAAAATTGGCTTTACTGACACTTCGTTACTGATACTTTGCAAAAAGTGTCAGTACTTATGTATATATGCACCATTTTCCGCTTTTGACAAATAGGAATCAGAGATTAATGATACTAGGGTGTCAGTAAACTAAATATCAAAAATCACTAACACTAAAGTATCGGTGATAAAAAAAAATTCATAAAAATTTTGTTTTAGCTCCAACTCGAACCTGAGAGCTCTAAGATTTAAAGCTTTAATGTTTGGAGCACAGATCATCAAATCTCGATGAGTTAAAGTCATAATAATATTTAAATTATTAAAAAATGAAAATATAAATAAGAACAACATAAAACACACTTGACTTTTCCCCATCTAGACTATATCGATTGTCTCTATCTTGCTTTCATCGTTCACTTTCGCTTTCATTTTTCTCTTCTCGATCTCTTCTGTTTTGCACTATCCATTTACAAATTAAATTCAATTAATTTAGATAGATAATGAAAAGCTAAAACTTTGTTTCGTTTTTCTATTTTCCCCAAATTGAAACACAAACCAAAACCCTAATCGCTTGTTATCGAAGGTTTTTTTCTCCAACTAAACCATCCAGTGCCTATACTAGGCAAGCAAGTAAAAGCCATCGACAAGGGGTGAAGTGGCACCATCGGTTCGGTATTCATGTAATCTTATTCTCCCTGACAGGTTAAGTCCAGAGAAACAACTGTAAAGGAGGTTATCAGCTGGTAATGGCAAAATATTTTATTTTTTTGGGCAATTTAATTATTGGGTTTATTTTAATTTGGCTTATGAATAATATTTTTGAATTTTATTTTTGGGTTATTTCAGATATTCAGAAATTGAACAGTAGTGCAAACTTAGTGGGTTTTGTTTTCCAAATCTTTTTTTTCTTTTATTTATTCGTAACTTGAAATTTTTGTTCTTATTTTTCTATATCTTCACTCACATGCAGTCCAAAAATACATGCATTTTAAGTGGTGCATTTCTTAAACTCAAAACACTTGCTGCTGCGACTCTGTTTTTTTTGCCACATTTGAGGTCAGTTTCAAACTTTTGTGCATGTGATTTACTGTCATTGTTATTTAAAACTAAGAATGTGTATTTTTTTTTAGTTTCTGAAATAAACTGTTAGCTCTGTTTCTTAACTTTGAGCAATAAGTTAGTTGATTTTGAATGTACTAAAATATGAAATTTCATTTTAGCTTTTGCCTTTGTGATGATTACAGTAATATAATTGACATGGTCGAAGATGCTTACGAGCATTGTGATAGAGATCCTAGTTCTTTTAAGGATATGCTTGAAGATGCTGAAAAGATTTTGTACCCGGGTGCAAAACATTCAAAGTTATCTAGTTTAATGGGACTTTACAATGTCAAAGGGAGCTATGGGTGGTCCGATAAAGGGTTTTCTGCTTTGTTAGAAGTCCTTGCTGATATTTTGCCAAATAATAATACTCTACCCATGTCAATGTATGAGGTTAAGAAAACAATGAAAGTGCTAGGCTTAGAGTATGAAAAAATACATGCATGTCCAAATGACTGCATTTTGTATAGGAATGAATTTGATGATCTTGCTAAATGCCCAAATTGTGGAGCATCTAGGTATCAAATAAAAAAAGATAGCTCAACAAAATTTAAGAAAGGGGTTCCTAAAAAGGTATTATGGTATTTTCCACATATTTCTAAGTTGAAAATATTGTTTCAATCACCACAAACAGCTCAAAATTTAACATGGCATGCTAATAAAAGAATTAGAGATGGCAAACTTCGCCACCCAGCAGACTCACCAGCCTGGCAACTAATTGATAATAAGTGGCCAAAATTTACATAAGAACCTAGAAATCTCCGTTTAGCTCTCTCAACTGATGGGGTTAACCCACATAGTATACTTAGCACTAGTTATAGTTGTTGGCTTGTTATATTGATAACATATAATCTTCCTCCATGGTTGTGTATGAAGAGAAAGTTTTTGATGTTGTCACTTTTGATATCTGGCCCTAAACAACCTAGAAATGATCTAGATGTATACCTAGCACCTTTGATTGAGGACTTAAAAACTCTATGGGATGTAGGTATTGATGTTTATGATTCTTATAGAAAAGAAACTTTTAATTTACAGGCTGTCTTGATGTGGACAATTAGTGACTTTCCAGCATACGAAAACCTCTCTGGTTGTACTGTTAAGGGCTATTATGCTTGCCCAATTTGTGGGATAGACACTTGTGCATGTTGGCTGGCACATAGTAAGAAAATGTCATATATGGGCCATCGCCGCTTTCTACCATTCGGTCACCTATTTCGGAAACTGAAAAAGGTTTTTAATGGGAAGCAAGAGTGGAATGAGCCTCCTAAAACTTTGACTTGGGAGGAAATCTTTAATATGGTGGAAGATATAGATATTAAGTTTGGGAAAAAGAAGGCCAAAAAGCAGAAACATGATGGCGGTGGTGGCGGTGATGGTGATGAGAACATAACTGAAAAATTGTACAAAAAAAAGTCAATCTTTTTTTAGTTAGATTATTGGAAGCATTTATTAGTTCGCCATCAATTAGATGTGATACACATTGAAAACAATGTGTGCGAGAACATATATGGCACATTACTTCATCAACCAGGCAAAACAAAAGATGAGATTAATGCTAGAAAAGATCTTGAGTCTTTAAAGAAGAGGGGAAAACTAGTTCCTGATGAAACAAACAAAAAAAAACAAAGTCCTACCTCCAGCTCCTTATACTTTGAGTAAAAAAGAAAAAAAACAGTTTTGTGAAACCTTGCTGAGTGTGAAAGTCCCTGATGGGTATTCTTCCAATGTCCAAAACCTTGTTTCAATAGATGATTGTCGGCTTCAAGGCCTTAAGTCCCATGACTGTCATACTTTGATGCAACAATTTCTACCACTAGCCATTCGAAACTGTTTACCTATAAATGTGAGAAGGGCCATAATTAGGATGTGCTTCTTTTTTAATACATTGTGCTGTAAAGTGGTAGATCCAATACTCTTGACCAATTGCAAGAGGAACTTGTAATCACTTTATGCTTACTGCAGCAGTACTTCCCACCTAGCTTTTTTGACATAATGATCCATTTAACAGTCCACTTAGTTGAACAAGTTAGGCTATGTGGGCCTGTTTATCTTCGATGGATGTATCCTTTTGAGAGACAAATGAAAACTCTCAAGGATTATGTTCATAATCGCTACCGCCCTGAGGTTTGTATTGTAGAAAGTTATATTGCAGAAGAAGCACTTGCATTTTGTGCTGAGTACCTCTCAAATTGTTATGTTATTGGGCTGCCTACTGGTTGTCCAACTGATTTATCTATCGAAAAGCCTTTGAGAGGTGCAAACATAAGGTGGTTGATGATCCTTTTTTGGCACAAGCACACCGGTGTGTTCTAATGAACACCCCTAAAATCCAAATATATATCAAGTAAGTTGTTAATTTTTCCAAACTAGATTAATATACTAGTTTTTAAATCTTAATATGTCTCACTGTAGGGAGCATATGCATTTTTTGGCATCAAGAAACCCCTATAAGGCAAAAACAAATCTGTGGTTGCAAAATGAACACATACGTACATTTTCTGGTTGGTTACAAGCAAAGGTTAGAATTACTTAACTAAAATACAATATAGGATATAAACTTAACAAGATTTTTCTACATGTTACTAATTACTGTACTTGTTAATTTAATTTATAGGTGGCACATGATAAAGCAAATAATGTGCCGATTGACATAATGATCCATTTAACAGTCCACTTAGTTGAACAAGTTAGGCTATGTGGGCCTGTTTATCTTCGATGGATGTATCCTTTTGAGAGACAAATGAAAACTCTCAAGGATTATGTTCATAATCGCTACCGCCCTGAGGTTTGTATTGTAGAAAGTTATATTGCAGAAGAAGCACTTGCATTTTGTGCTGAGTACCTCTCAAATTGTTATGTTATTGGGCTGCCTACTGGTTGTCCAACTGATTTATCTATCGAAAAGCCTTTGAGAGGTGCAAACATAAAGGTGGTTGATGATCCTTTTTTGGCACAAGCACACCGGTGTGTTCTAATGAACACCCCTGAAATCCAAATATATATCAAGTTGTTAATTTTTCCAAACTAGATTAATATACTAGTTTTTAAATCTTAATATGTCTCACTGTAGGGAGCATATGCATTATTTGGCATCAAGAAACCCCTATAAGGCAAAAACAAATCTGTGGTTGCAAAATGAACACATACGAACATTTTCTGGTTGGTTACAAGCAAAGGTTATAATTACTTAACAAAATACAATATAGGATATAAACTTAACAAGATTTTTCTACATGTTACTAATTACTGTACTTGTTAATTTAATTTATAGGTGGCACATGATAAAGCAAATAATGTGCCGATTGACGAAATAGTGTGCTGGTTGGCAAACAAACCACGCTCAAGCGTGGTGACCTTCTCTGGCTACGAGATAAATGGCTTCAATTTTACAACGAGGGACTGGGACTGTAATCGTGTGACCCAAAATAGTGGCGTTAGGGTTGTTGCTAACACTCTACAGATTTCAAGCTCAAAAGATAAAAGTCCTCATTTTGGAGACATGATGTTTTATGGAGTCATTGATGAGATTTGGCAGCTTGATTATCTAATGGTTAAAAAAACACTTTTCAACTGTGATTGGGTAGATGATAGAGGGGTTTGCACTGACAATTTAGGTTTCACTGTAGTTGATTTAAATCTGATTGGCTATAAATCTGATTGCTTTATTCTGGCTTGTCATGCAAAGCAAGTATTTTATGTAAAGGACCAGCTAGATAATAATAAATCAATAGTTTGTTCAGTGACCGACAAAGCTTATAAGTTAAATGGGGAAAGATGTGAAGACGTGGATGTATTTTCTCCATTATCTAACAAACTTCTAGCATATGAGTTGGATGAGAAATATGATGAAGGAATTTATGACAGAAAAGATTGTGATGCTATTCCAATAGATATTGATTTAGAAAATCAGTGAATGCATTATTGTAGTTAGTTTCCAGCACCAATTTTCACAGTTTTCCAGTAAGTGATTTATTTATTTCATTATATGCTATTGCTCTTGTATTAACTTATTAATCTAAATGATATACTTATTTATTTTAATCATTTTCAGGATTGTAGGAGATGGCTGATGATGTTGAGTTCGCTCTTCTGGAGCTGGACGGAAGACCAAGGAGAAGAAAACAAACAAAAAAAAAGGTTTGCAAAAACAAGAAGTTAGTCATGAAGCTGCAATTGAGTACAATTCTTATGTTGTTCCAGTTAGAAAGGGAAGAAATGATCTTAGGAGTTACATTGGAGTTATTGTACATGAAACAATTTCAAATTTACTTGATAATTGGAGGCGTGTGCCACTGGAGATGAAGGAAACTTTGTGGGTTCATTTTCAGGTTTTGTTTTCTTGTTTCATAGTATGTTTAAAGATTTTATATAACTTCCAGATTTTTTTAAAGTTGTTTCTAATCCATGTTATTGGTTTACAAAAAAAATTCAAATTGAGCTTGAAATGCAAAAGCCAAGTATTAAAGTGGATGGGAGTTGCATCAAGAAACTTTTGATGTGAACTGGCAACTGAATTCGTTCTTCCTAACAAGGACGATCGAAAGTCACTAAGGTTGCCTCCTATTGAATACCCAAGCATTAAAAAAGAAGATTGGAAACTTTTTGTTGACAAAGTTTTGTCTGAACAATTTCAGGTGTGTTGTTTGTTAATATTACCTGATTTAATTGTTGGTAGTTACTAATAATCAGTGGTAACTTTTTGTTCTTCATATAAACTGTTTGTGCAGGAAAAAAGTAAGAAGGCAAAAGACAAAAGAGCAAAGAATGTCTACAACCATCGCTTGGGTAGCACATGATATGGTGGCATGTTGTATAGAAAAGTAAGTGTGGTAATATGAAGTAATTACAGTAACATAAGTAATCTAGTACGTATAATATAATAGAATCAATTATTTATGTTTTGTGTCACCTTGTAACAGAAAAATAAAAGTGGAGTTTCTGAGCGGGAGATTAATCGCAGTGAAACTTGGTTAATGGCACGAGCAGGCCGAGATGGCAAATATGCTTCTGATGTCACGCCAATTGCTGAGAAAATAGTAAGTCACTTGTATAATTAATTCTTATGAATTTTCTTTATAATATGTGTGTGTGTGGGTAGATATTTACGTGCATATATACTGCTTTTTGTAATAATTGTATGGCAACATTTACAATTGACAGAAACTCAGTAAGATTTCATCAGAACTTATTTCTTCGCATATAAAAAGGTTAAAACTTGTGTGAGGTGTTGTCTTGTAATATTTTCTGTAGTTTCAATTTGAATTGTATATGGATTAGCTCTTTGTTAAAGATTCAAGAAAGATATTAGTTTAGTTTAGCTGATATCTTGTACTCGTAATTACGGATTTACAATTTTTTTTTTGTAGAATGAGCTGAAGAGTCAGGTTGAACAAGGAACATTCCAATCACAAGGGTCACATGACATTAGGAAGCAGGGTGCAAGGAGTAGGCCAATTCGTCACCCCATCTATGTACTTTCATGTCCCTGATGCCACTGAGTTAGCAAGAGAAAGAAAGATGTATCAAGAGAGTTTCCAATTCATGTCTGCTCAATTAGAACGCATGAATGCAAGGTTAAATGCGTACAGCAATACTGAAGTTGGAAGTTCTAACTTTCCTAAGCCCAAAACTTCCACTGGTGTTCAGATTGACAATGATCAACAATCCCCTGAAACTCTTGGAAAAAGAAAGGTATATGGCCTGTTACATGTCATTATTTTATTTCCATTTGTATATATCATTAGTTTATTTCCATTTGTATATGCATGTATTACTACTAATGGTATGTATTTTGATTATTGCATAGGCTGATTTCCCATCGGATAAGTCGACTCCAAAATCTGTGAAGAGTAAAATCAAGGACAGTCCCACCACAATTTCCCAAGCAACTCCTCAACAAACCCCCGAAAACGTAGAGTGTGAAATTACTTCAAAGCCCACACCGAGAAGATCTCCTAGACTAACTCCTAAAGTACTAGATAGGCGGTTTTCCTGTCATGAAAAAGTACCCAACAAAGAACCACCAGTCATCAGATCAGCAGAAGTACCCAAAAAAGAACCACTGGTCATCAGACCAGCAGAAGTAGCCAAAATAGAACCCCTAGTCATCAGACCAGCAGCCAAAGACCTCAATGTACGTGTGAAGAATACACGGGCAGCAGCACGATCAAAAAAGAATGACATGAGTGAATATATGAACATGTTTACCATGTTCATCGAGAATGCTTTACCTCGATTGATCAGAATCCGGCATGACACAGCAACCTTTGGTGAAATTTGGGAAACACACTTGGACAAAATGATTTTTGCTGAAATCATCGAGTTTAAAGAGGTCTTAAACTGCATCATTAATATATGGATCAAGTACGGTAAATCATAACTTATGTTTTAGTAAACTTGGCCCTATTATTTTGTTTCCTATATTCAAACTTACTTCGTTATATATATTTGTTTCCTCTTAGACACCTTTATGCGGAGATGGAGAGCAATGGAAGTACTAAACCAGTTCATTTTGGGCTTTTTGAGAAGTTATATCCAAAGGTCAGCTTCAAAGACAGGACTTAATACATTTCAAAACTGTTAGGCTTGGCAGAATTGGGACAAGTCATCGTATTCCCGTATAACCCTGGGTATATCCTTTTTCATTTGCTAGTTATATTCTTTAATTTGTAGATTAATCACGAAGTTAAAAACTTTTACTTGTAATTCATGTGTGAGAACAATATTTACTTTATTTAGTACCCACTGGGTGTTATTGGCAATTGATATGGTGAGACGTACAACCTATTACCTTGATCCTTTGGAAGGTAGTCCTGATGAAGAGCTAATGTAGATTGTCAATCAATTAAGTTTGTTATTTGTATCTTTGATCATGTTATTTTATTTTTTTGTCTTATGCTAATTATTTGCTAACGTTAACTATGTCGTTTAATTGTAGGGGGATTCAAATACATCAGAACCAACCCAGAACATGACAAACGAGAAGCGGTCTGCACAACCTGTTGCAGCATAGCAGTTTAGGCACCCACCACCCTTCCCTCAAAGATTTCAGAAACAGCAACAAGATAAGCAGTTAAGCAAAATCTTAGGAGTGCTGAAACAACTACATATCAAAATTCCTTTTGTGGAAGCTCTAGAGCAAATGCCAAATTATGCGAAATTTTTTAAAGATATCTTGACAAAGAAAAGAAGACTTGGAGAATTTGAGACAGTTGTTCTAACACAAGAGTGTAGCCGAATGCTTCAGAGTAAGATACCGCAGAAGATGAAGGATCCAGGAAGCTTCACAATCCCATGCTCCATAGGCACTAAATTCAGTGGCAAAGCACTTTGTGATTTGGGGGCTAGCATCAATCTCATGCCTTTATCAATGTTTAAGCAATTGGGAGTTGGTGAATGTAGACCAACAACGGTGACTCTACAACTTGCTGACAGATCTCATGCCTATCCAGAAGGTAAGATTGAAGATGTGTTGGTGAAGGTGGATAAATTTATTTTTCCAATGGATTTTATTGTGCTAGACTTTGAGGCAGACAAAGAAGTGCCAATCATTCTAGGAAGACCTTTTTTAGCCACGGGAAAGACTTTAATTGATGTTCAAAGAGGAGAATTAACCATGAGGGTGAATGACTAGCGAGTTACATTCAATATGTTGGATGCCATGAAGAGTCTCGATGACATTGAAGATTGTAATTTTATCAGTGTTGTGGACTTTATTGTAGCAGAGAGATTACACAGTTGCTGCAGTAAGGAAAAAATCAATGTTGTAATATTTGAAGAACTTGATGATGAAGATCATGGAGCAGCTAACATAGCATGGTTAGCGGAGAAGCAACCCTTCAGAATTGACGAACAAATCCAGCAAAAGGAACTCACTCCAGACCAACAAGAAATCAAGGTTAATGGGCCGAGAGTGAAACACTATATGGGAGATGATGTGAATAGCCTAAAGAAGGATCGGTTCTTGAAGGATCCAGGTTGAGGAAACAAGAAAGGTCAGGCTTAAAGACCAAAATCAAGCGCTAATTGGGAGGCAACCCAATAAGGGAAGTTGTTTCAAGTTGTTATTGCATTGAATTTAGCTTTTAAATTATTTAATTTGTCTTTTTGTTATTTTAAGTGTGCATCTAATTTTTTTTATGTCTTTATGTTACATTACAGTAAGTAAAAAAAAATAAAAAATATGGGCAAAAAGAGTAGGAGGGAATTGCTGCAGCATCACTTACAGCATGACATATAACAAAAGATTCTCAAACAATAGAGGCATTTCTTGCTTTTGCAGCAGCAAATGGATTGATCGGATTTTATGATAAGGAGAGAAGTGGATCAAAGAAAAAGTGACCCTTTACAGCCTGTACTGCAGCAGTGCTTCCAGCAACAGGGCAGTACCCCTAACCGCGAGTTTATTTTACTTCTTGTTGCAAAACTTTTCTTTCATTTAGTTTTAATTTTCTAATTCATTCTGAATTTCCTTTTATTTAGTGTATGCATGTCTGGTTTATGTGGTTTTGTTTTGTGAGCTTGTGAGGACACAGCACCACTCAAGTTTGGGGGGGGTTGTGTTTCTTAGTGCATGTGTTTATGCTTATGTTGTGTGAAGTTCTGTTATCTAATGTTTGTGTATGGATTTGAAAATCTAATGAAGATAAATTAAGTGTTAATAAGTATTTATGAGAAAGCCAAGTAGAGATAGTTATAGATGGAGGTTGAACTTCTGTCCCGACACTTATGTTAGCCTATATGGCTATAAATATTGATTTTGATGATAACAAACCACATGTATTTTAAAAGCTTTGATAATGTTTTTAAAGTTTTCGGATTTGGACTTATTTGAAATTATTTAAATATTTTTGGGGTCATTATATAATTTCACAAAGTTTGGGCAAAGTCATAATTTCAGAAAGTTTTGGGATTAACGAAGCATTACTTAAAAATTCTGAAATTGGACCTTTTTGCAAAGTTTCATAACGTTTTGGGCCGTAGTACAGTTTTATAAAGTGTTGGGGTCAAACTGTAAATTTCGGGAAATGTTTTACTGTAGCAGTTACTGTAGCAAGCGGCTTACCGGATACTGATAAACGGCAGGCCGAATTCGGGCAGTAAGCACCAGAACGAAAACGGCTTACCGGATTCCAAATCCGGCAAGCCGGTTAGGCAAAATTTTGAATTTTGCCTTAACGGTAACATAAATCCGGCTTACCGGATTCCATTAAACGGCAAACCGGATAGCCCAGAATGTGAGTAACGGCTAGTTTTCGAGCTCAAGCTATAAGAACTCAAATCCAACTCATTTTGAAGCTCTCCAACAAGCAAAAACAAAAGGCACACGTGATATCTTGAGTGTTCAAATTTGCGAAATACAAACATTGAATCTTTTCTTGTTCTTCATCATTGTATATCTACTCATTGAGTGAGTTTCATTGTAATAATCATTTGTTCATCTCATTTGTGAGAATTTGAGTGTGTGAGACACTTGAGTGAAGAGATTGGGAGATAATCTCTTTGTTGTAAAGGTTTATTGACACCTCGAAGTCAATTGTAATTGTTGAAGCCTTGGAAAGGCTTGGATAGTGAAATCCTCGAGCTTGGATCGCTTGGAGGCGTGGACGTAGGCGGGGATTGCCGAACCACGTAAAAATTCGTGTGTTTGTTTCTCTTCTCCCTTACTCTTTAATTATTGTGCTATTATTGAACTTATTGTTTTCAATTATTGTTAAGACATTAGATTGCTTGTTGTGTGGATTTGTTAGGATAGATTTTAAAAATACAATTCACCCCCCCTCTTGAGTTGCACATTTGTATTTCAATTGGTATCAGAGCGAGGTGCTCTTATTTAGATTTAACCATCTAGAGCTAAAGATCAATGGCAACTCAAAATGATTCCACATTTAGGGAAGGGCAGTCCACCTCTAGACCACCTTACTTTGATGGAAACGATTACCCATATTGGAAAACTAGGATGAGAATTTACTTGCAAGCCTTAGATTATGAGATTTGGGAAATCGTTAATGATGGTCCTTTCATGCCTTTGACTAAAAATGAAGTCGGAGAAGATATTCCAAAACCTTCACGGGATTGGAATGAATTTGAAAAGAGAAAAGCTTCTCTAAATTCCAAGGCCATGAATGCCTTATTTTGTGCACTAGATAAGAAAGAGTTTCATAGAGTGTCTAGTTGCGAAAGTGCTAATGAGATTTGGCACAAACTTGAAGTTGTCTATGAAGGCACAAACCAAGTGAAAGAATCTAAAATAAGTAGGTACACTCGACAATATGAATTGTTCCAAATGGAACAAAATGAAAATGTGTACTCTATGTATACTAGATTCACGGACATAGTGAACACTCTAGGAGCCCTAGGAAAGACTTTTTCAAATAGCGAAAAAGTCAAGAAAATCATTAGGTCTCTACCTAAGGAATGGAGACCAAAAAGGACTGCCATTGAGGAAGCCAAGGATTTAAATGTGTTACCTATTGATGATTTAATTGGCTCTCTTATTTCATATGAAGAAGATTTGGCAGCTGAAAAAGGGCATGAGGAAAAGAAGAAGAACATTGCTCTCAAGGCTTCAAAACGTGAGAGTGATGAGGAAAGCGAAATGGATGATGAGGAGCTGGCTATGTTAGCTAGAAGATTCAGAAAATTTTACAAGAAGAATAATGAGCAGAGAAAGTTCAGAGGCTACAAGAATAAGAAGGAGAAGAAGGAGCCAATCACTTGTTATGAATGCAAGAAGCCCGGACACATACGACCGGAATGTCCTCTTCTCAACAAATTCAAGAAGAAGGCTATGGTGGCTACATGGGATGATAGTGATGAGGAAACAAGTGACGATGATGAGCAACAAGAAATGACAAACTTAGCTCTCATGGCCATTGGGGAAGAATCATGTGATGAACTTGATGAGGTAAGTGTTCTTCCTACATATGATGAATTGCATGATGCTTTTAATGATTTGCATGATGAGCTAATGAAGATTGGTAAAAAGAATATAAGTCTTAAAAAGAAGATGATAGAGCTTAAGAATGAAAATGATTCATTTAGTGCAAAGATTACATGCCTAGAATTAGAAAACAAAACATTACATGATAGTATTGCATTATTTGAGAACTCTAGCACTTCACATGAGCACTTAGAGTCACACATGAATGACTTGAAAAATGAGAATGAAATGCTTAGAAAGAAGAGTAATGAATTAAATGAAATTGTGCTAAAATTTACAAATGGGCAAAAGATGTTGGACAATTTGCTAAACTCACAAAAATGTGTGTTTGACAAAAGTGGCATAGGTTATAAACCGAATTTGAAACAAAAATTTTACAAGAATTATTTTGTGAAGAATACATCTATTAACAATAAAATTGTATGTCATTATTGCAATCAAGATGGCCATATGAAAAATAGATGTGCAGTGAAGAGAAATGCATATTATGGTATGAAATGTGTTTGGGTTCCGAAAGGAACCATTGCTAACTCTCAAGGACCCAAAAAGGTTTGGGTACCTAAAGCTTGAGATTTTCTCTACAGGGCTCAAAGAAGAAGAAGAATAAGTGGTACTTGGACAGTGGCTGTTCAAGACACATGACAGGGAATTATTCTTGGTTTTCAAGCTTTACCAAGATCGAAAATGGCGGAGATGTTTCGTTTGGGGATAATTCAAAAGGAAAAATCATTGGGATTGGAAATGTCGGTAATGTATCCTCTACTCTCATTGAAAATGTGTGTTTGGTTGAAAACTTGAAACACAATTTGCTTAGTATTAGTCAATTATGTGATAAAGGGTATAGAGTTATCTTTGATGAATCAAAGTGTGTTATTGAGAATGCATGTGATGGGAAAGTCTTGTTTGTAGGAAATAGATGTGTTAATGTCTATACCATTAATATAGATTGTGCATCAACAAATGAGAAATGTCTTTCCGCATTGCATGATGATGGTTGGTTATGGCATAGAAGATTAGGTCATGCAAGCATGGATTTGATTTCAAAAATCGTGAAAAATGATTTAGTAAAAGGTCTTCCAAAAATCAATTTTCAAAAAGATAGAACTTGTGAAGCATGCCAATTTGGAAAACAAATCAAAACTTCATTCAAAAGCAAAAATCATGTTTCCACTTCAAAACCACTTCAATTGCTTCATATAGATTTATTTGGACCTTCTAGACATGCTAGTTTAAGTGGTAAGTTTTATGCATGTGTAATTGTGGATGATTATTCGAGATACACATGGGTATTGTTCTTAGCTAATAAGGATGATGCCATTGATGCATTTCGAATTTTCTGTAAAAAGGTTCAAAATGAAAAAGGTTACTCCATCACTTGTATTAGAAGTGATCATGGTGGAGAATTTGAAAATCATGCATTTGAAAATTTCTGTAATGACCTTGGCATTGAACATCAATTTTCATCACCTAGGACTCCACAACAAAATGGAGTAGTAGAGAGAAAGAATAGGTCTATTCAAGAAATGGCTAGGACCATGTTGAATGAAAATTCTTTGCCTAAGTATTTTTGGGCCGAAGCCGTCAACACCGCTTGTTATGTTTTAAATCGGGTGTTGATTAGACCTAATCTCAATAAAACTCCATATGAGCTTTGGAAAGATAGAAAACCCAACATTGGTTATTTTAAAGTTTTTGGATGCAAATGTTTTGTTTTAAACACAAAAGATAATCTTGGTAAATTTGATCCAAAATCTGATGTTGGTATCTTTCTTGGTTATTCAAATTCAAGCAAAGCTTATAGAGTTTATAATAAAAGAACTTTAGTTGTGGAAGAATCTATGCATGTTACATTTGATGAGTCTAACCCCTCCTCTACGGAGAAAGTTGTTGTTGATGATAATGCAGAAGAAGAACAACAAGAAGAAGCATCAAATGGCAACCAAGAAGACACACCACCTGGAATTCAAGAGGAACATCATGAAGAAACAAATGCAGAGCAAAATGAAGGTACTTCACAAACACTCCCCAAGGAGTGGAGGTATGTGTCCTCTCATCCTAAGGATGTAATTTTAGGAGATCCCTCACGAGGTGTTACCACTAGATCATCTCTTAGAAACACATGTGAGCATGCTGCATTTATTTCTCAAATTGAGCCAAAATCCTTTGCGGATGCGGAAAATGATGAATCTTGGATTATGGCAATGCAAGAGGAGTTGAATCAATTTGAGAGAAATAATGTGTGGGAGTTAGTTCCTAATCCGGAACATCAATCCATTATAGGTACTAAATGGGTATTTAGAAACAAAATGGATGAATCCGGTGTGGTTGTAAGAAATAAAGCTAGATTAGTGGCTCAAGGTTACAACCAAGAAGAAGGAATTGATTTTGATGAAACTTTTGCACCTGTAGCAAGATTAGAATCCATTAGGATGTTGTTAGCATATGCATGTCATAAGGATTTTATTTTGTATCAAATGGATGTCAAGAGTGCTTTCTTAAATGGATACATTATGGAGGAAGTTTATGTGAAACAACCTCCTGGTTTTGAAAATGAAAAATTTCCAGATCATGTGTATAAGTTATCCAAGGCTTTGTATGGTTTAAAACAAGCACCTAGAGCTTGGTATGATAGGCTTAAAAATTTCTTGTTGGATAACGATTTTTCAATGGGAAAAGCGGACACAACTCTTTTTGTTAAGCATAAGAACCAAGACATACTTATTGTTCAAATATATGTTGATGATATTATCTTTGGTTCTACTAATGAGTTGTTGTGTAAAGATTTTTCATCATGTATGAGCCAAGAGTTTGAGATGAGTATGATGGGAGAGTTGAAGTACTTCCTTGGTCTTCAAATCAAACAAAACGAGGAAGGAATTTTCATAAACCAAGCCAAGTACGTGAAAGATCTACTCAAAAGATTTGGCTATGAAAATGGAACGGCAAAAAGCACTCCTATGAGCACTACCATCAAGCTGGACAAAGATGAGAAAGGTAAGGAAGTTGATATCAAGACTTATCGAGGTATGATCGGATCCTTACTCTACTTGACTGCTAGTAGGCCTGATATTATGTTTAGTGTTTGCTTGTGTGCTAGATTTCAATCTTGTCCTAAAGAGTCTCACATGCTTGCTGTCAAACGCATTTTTCGGTATTTAATTGGCACTATTAATCTTGGCCTTTGGTATCCTAGAGGAACTCATATTGATTTAACTTGTTATTCGGATGCTGATTTTGCTGGGTATAAGGTTGATAGAAAAAGTACTAGTGGAACATGTCACTTCCTAGGTCATTCTCTTGTCTCTTGGTTTAGTAAGAAACAAAACTCAGTTGCGCTTTCAACCACCGAGGCAGAATATATTGCCGCAGGTAGTTGTTGTGCACAAATTCTTTGGATGAAACAAACCCTTAGAGACTATGGCATTATACTTGATCAAATTCCTATCTTATGTGACAATACTAGTGCTATAAATCTTTCCAAGAATCCCATTCAACATTCTAGGACTAAGCATATAGAGATTAGACATCATTTCCTTAGAGATCATGTTCAAAAAGGGGATGTTGTAATTAAATTTGTTTCCACTGAAAATCAACTTGCGGATATCTTTACAAAACCTCTTAGCGAAGAGCATTTTATAAAGATTAGGCATGAGCTTGGAATGATGAATGTTGAATCTTAATTCATGTTTTAATTCATGGCTTGATATGATTGTTATCATATGGTTTTATGCTACATGAATTAGATAACTTGATGTGCTTGTAAATTTATGATTTTATGATTTTATATTACATGCATTAGATGGCTTATTGAAAAGTTTTAAATCTTGAAATGATTTAAAATTAATCAATTTTTAAAGCCGGAAATAAAATGGTGTGTAATACAAGTACAAAAGCTAGCATTTTTCCCTTTTCATTCTTCCGGAAAATTATTTCACCTTATTGATCCCTCTCGGGACAAATTCCGGAAAACCGGATTTTCAATCCGGAAAACCGGATTAGCTTTGGTTGGTCTCTGGACAACATTCGGATGACCGGATTTTCAATCCGGAAAACCGAATTTGGAAGGATATTTACTGCCTCATAACCGGTCAACCGGTTATCAATAATCGGAAAACCGAATTCGCATGCATGCTTTGCTGGAGCAAAACCGGATTTCCGGTTCAAGACATCCGGAAAACCGATTATTTTTGGAGGCTCTCGAAACCGGCCAGCCGGTTAAGGAAACCGGCAAGCCGAATTGCCTCTTGCATCTCTCGGTCCATATCCGGTTTACCGGATTTCAATTTCGGAAAGCCGGTTTCGGCTTTCTCCTTTTCTGCATACTAACCGGCCTGCCGGTTAGGAAATCCGGCAAGCCGGATTCGTGCCTTTTAAATTTGCTGAAGAAGGCTGTTCTCGGGTTCACAACCGGCCTACCGGTTATCCACAACCGGCAAGCCGAATTGCTTCTTTCTACTCTCGGTTCATTTCCGGATTTCCGGATTTGTTTTTCGGAAAGCCGCTTTCGGCTTTGTTCAAATCTGTCCACAAACCGGCTTGCCGGTTAGAAAATCCGGTAAACCGAATTTGAGCTCTTTAAACACTATTCATCCTCTCCTAAGTTTCGGCAATCCGTTTCCATTATCTCTCTAAAAACCGTTTCTATTTTCTCTCTTTCTCACTCCAAAATCCTTCTTTTTCTTCCATTTTTACATCAAATTGAATCAATAAAATCATTCCCCATCTCACTAAGATCGTAAAACCATCCTTGAAACCCGTTTTCAACATCTAAATCCTTAGATCCCAATTCCAACCTAGGTTTTGAGCCGAATTTTCTCTCTCTAGATTTCTCACTCTCAAGCCGTTTTTGATCAAATTTGTTTCACCAAATCACCTCCAATCTTCATCTTCTTCATTCTCTTTGGTGTTTTTATCTTCAAATCAATCAAAATCAATATGTCAAGCTCTCGGCCGGTTCGGAGAAAAGGCAAGGAACCGGTTCAACCATCCACACGGCCACGGGAAGCAAGGGGCACCTCCAATCAACCCACCTTTGAGTCCATTCACTTTCAGAACACGCAACACTTGATCAAAAGGTTTCATCAAAGCTTTCGGACTCGTGAGGTACTCAACACTTTCTTTGTTTTACCGGCTGTTTTACATTCTCTCCAGATTAGTCATAGAACTTTATTTCAATTGTTGGGAGATGTTGGTTGGATTGATGCTTTGTTGATTGAGGAGAATGTGTATCCCGACTTGGTGAAAGTATTTTACTCGAATATGGATTGTTCCGCGGAGAAAGAGAATCGAGTAATCACCAAAGTTGGAGGAGTTTTGATTGAATTTGATGATTCGGATTTGAACAACATCCTAGGATCTTCCGATGATGGCTTGGACATTTTTTCTCTTAGGAAACCTCCTGAAATTGATGATTATGTTCATGTCGATGCCGTTCGTAATATTTGTCGGCGTAATGATCTTTCTGTTGAAGACTGTACCATTCATTTCCGTACTCAGTGTCTTTGTCTTCAAACTCGTTTTTTGCTTCGTATCATCCAGTCCATTGTACTTCCTAGATCAGGACATTTGGATGAGGTGTCTCACATGGATGTCGCCATGATTGACTGTATTCTTAGAGGTCGCCCGGTTGACTTGGGCTATTCCATTGTTCGCACCATGTTGAGCATTCCAGCCTTGATTACCCGCTCTCTTCCTTATGGTCACTTCATTACTCGTATTCTTAAATTCTTTGAAGTGCCGATTCTAGAACCTTCTTGTAGGCCATCCAAGGGTATTGGGGATGAGGTTATTGTTGGGTTAGGCTTTGAGTGGAAGGATGACACTTGGGTCAAATACAGCGATAACAAGTTTACCTTTCTAGCCCCAAGTGATGATCGGCCACTTAATGCCGTGATTCCCGCTGATCAGCTTCCAGTATTCTCACTATCATTTCGAGGGCAGCGTAGACGCCGAGTTTCTTCTATGGTTGCTTCGGCTCCTAGTGCATCTGCATCCGCTTCATCACCTCCACGGCCTCCTACCTCTGGAGATGTCACTCTTCAGCAGCTTATGGATGAGGTTCGGACACTTTCGGTGAGGCAGACTGAGCTTCAGCAGGAGCAGCAGCAGCAGCGGCAGCTGCAGCAGCAGCTCATTCATGGACAGCGCCTCCTCTTCGAGCACTTCGGCATTCCATATCCGTTTCCACCTCCGTCACCTCCATCCTCACCACCTGAGTAGTATTTTGTGCTTGTACTTGGCCACACCTACATTTTATTTACTGCATTGTGTGTTCTTTTATTTTCGATTCTATGGATGGTTGTTATGCTCTTCGGTTTATGTATTTTTTTTTGGATTGTATGGACTTGTTATGACTATCTATGTTGATGTTATGGATTTTGTGTTGCTTGATCATTATGGATTATATGGATTTTATATGGATTTTCTTATGTTGTGATTTTGATGATTGATAGGGGGAGTCTTTATTCTTTTTGATGATGAAGGGGGAGAATGATTTAATATGTGTTATGAAAATATGCATGTATCTAGGGGGAGCATATATGCAGGGGGAGTTTTTTATTAAACTATTTTCAAATCATTTTTTAACTTGCATTGATTAAGGGGGAGCTCTTTCATAACAAAATTAAAGTTTTGAATGTGCTTTGTCATCATCAAAAAGGGGGAGATTGTTAGCCTATATGGCTATAAATATTGATTTTGATGATAACAAACCACATGTATTTTAAAAGCTTTGATAATGTTTTTAAAGTTTTCGGATTTGGACTTATTTGAAATTATTTAAATGTTTTTGGGGTCATTATATAATTTCACAAAGTTTGGGCAAAGTCATAATTTCAGAAAGTTTTGGGATTAACGAAGCATTACTTAAAAATTCTGAAATTGGACCTATTTGCAAAGTTTCATAACGTTTTGGGCCGTAGTACAGTTTTATAAAGTTTTGGGGTCAAACTGTAAATTTCGGGAAATGTTTTACTGTAGCAGTTACTGTAGCAAGCGGCTTACCGGATACTGATAAACGGCAGGCCGAATTCGGGCAGTAAGCACCAGAACGAAAACGGCTTACCGGATTCCGAATCCGGCAAGCCGGTTAGGCAAAATTTTGAATTTTGCCTTAACGGTAACATAAATCCGGCTTACCGGATTCCATTAAACGGCAAACCGGATAGCCCAGAATGTGAGTAACGGCTAGTTTTCGAGCTCAAGCTATAAGAACTCAAATCCAACTCATTTTGAAGCTCTCCAACAAGCAAAAACAAAAGGCACACGTGATATCTTGAGTGTTCAAATTTGCGAAATACAAACATTGAATCTTTTCTTGTTCTTCATCATTGTATATCTACTCATTGAGTGAGTTTCATTGTAATAATCATTTGTTCATCTCATTTGTGAGAATTTGAGTGTGTGAGACACTTGAGTGAAGAGATTGGGAGATAATCTCTTTGTTGTAAAGGTTTATTGACACCTCGAAGTCAATTGTAATTGTTGAAGCCTTGGAAAGGCTTGGATAGTGAAATCCTCGAGCTTGGATCGCTTGGAGGCGTGGACGTAGGCGGGGATTGCCGAACCACGTAAAAATTCGTGTGTTTGTTTCTCTTCTCCCTTACTCTTTAATTATTGTGCTATTATTGAACTTATTGTTTTCAATTATTGTTAAGACATTAGATTGCTTGTTGTGTGGATTTGTTAGGATAGATTTTAAAAATCCAATTCACCCCCCCTCTTGAGTTGCACATTTGTATTTCAACTTAGACTTTGGTTGAGTTTATGAGAATGCTGCAGCAGAGCCAGGAAAAAAAAAAGAGAGTAGAAAATATCTCAAGTTTGGGGGAAAATTTTTGTTGGACTGTGCCTGTTATAAAATAAATTATGCTCCAATGGTTTAAGTTGCTGAGTAACCAGGATTGAGTATGCACCCCACATGGAAACTTGAGTCCAAAGGCAACACGAGCTACGAGCAGTGCTGCAGCAATTAAAATCAATAAAAAGAGGAAAAAAAAGAAGAAAAACAAAAAACAAATGATGATAAAGAGGTCCACTACCTAGGATACTGAGTAATCTGGTCTGTTCATGAGCCCCATGTTCAGTCTTGAGTCAAAGGCGTCCAAAGGTATGACCTAAAGATAACATCCTGAATGCGTTGCTGTAGCAACTCTGACATGTACTTTGAATGAGTAATTGGGTGTCGTCATTACAAGTGATAGACATTCACATGAAAGCTCAATGTTGCATTGAAGGGTTTAAAAAAAAGTATTATTATTGTAGCATAGTTTGAGTCTAATTGTGAGTTCTACTCCCCCATATGTGAATATATTTGTGTTCTACCCCTGAATTGTGTACAAAGTTTGTGCAATATTGTAGCACCTCTGGAATTTGATCAAAGTGGCACACACACACACTCTGGAGAGAATGAAGCCTAAGTCTAAAACTAAATTACTATAGCTATTTTGGGTGATTAAGAGTGCGATCTGAGGGTTAAAGAATCCTTACAAATTTGATGACAGAGCTAAGTTATTTGTTGCATGATTGTGTGATTGAAGTGTTAGTGTTATTGTCATTACTTGAGAATAAGTAATAGTTTAAGTTTGGGGGTGTGATAACTCTATTAAATGAGAGTTATCATGGCACTTTTAGACTTAAATCAATACTACTTAGAGGGTAAATTATGTGTTTCTATTGCATTTTTGTTACATTTTGCATAAATAATCATTTTAGTCAGTCTTAATAAGTTTTGCTCGATTTAAGTAATTTGTATTCAAATTGTGTGCATAATTGTAGGTTTCCAGAAGCTTATAATTCATGGAAGGAATGCTATGCAATAGACTTGCAAAAATAAGAAAAGAACATGGCTACAAAAGAGTTGAAACAAATCTGAAACAATGCAGTTGCTGTAGATATTGTTGTAGCAACCATTGCTGTAGCCGTTGCTGTAGCAATCCTGGAACAACGACAGAGAAAATTTCGTGCGGGATACTTGCAGAATTGCGATCTGCAGTTTCCTAATTTGACTTATGCGTTCCCTAGGCTTCCGTTTACTCTAATTTTCAACCATAAAAGAAGCACACATTATAAGGATTAAGGAGAGCCGTCACCCAAGGGAAAAATACAAAGAATCAAAAGAAAAATAAGATTCAAGAGAGAGATTGAAGGCTACACAAGAGGAAAAATTGTAGAAATCAATTGGGAGCTCAATCCTTCTTATTCTTCTCTTGTTTTTTCGTTTTCTATTTATTTATGGAGATGTGTTTCATGGCTGAAACTTTGTTCTTTATTTTTCTTTTACAAACCATGAACTAAATTTATTTGTGGTTGAGTGATAAACAATCTTGATGGTTTATTGACTAAATATATGTGCTGCTGAATGTTTGCTGTAGCAGTTTGTTTTGATAGTATTAATTTTTCTTCATTATTTTGATTGATCACCCATTGAATGATACAAGTTAGGAAGAGCCGCAAAAGGGCCTATCTTAGTGGAACATATCAGAACAATACTTGATCTTAAATCGAGTTTCCCGGATTGAGTTTTACTTGAGTCCCAAAGGGCCATGCTTGATTTAAGATTAGTGATGAACTAGACATAAGGATTCACCTTGTAGGGTAAATAGAACATAAGCCTATAATGTTATATCTTATGTTAGCATAGCAACTGATCATTGTTAGGTTGCATAAAGATATAAGATATCCAACATGGGACGGCTGAGGATACATAAGGATTATGCCCAGTGCTGTAGCAAATACTGTAGCAACCGAGCCAACCATTAGAAAATAGTCAAGACCATTAAGAGAGTTTATTTACTCAACTACTATATATTCCCATTAGTTTTATCCTTGAGTTTGACGTGATAATTTACTTTGTTGCATTTTATTTATTGCGCTTTTATTTTAATTAGTATAATAGTTTCACTAATTGTTTTATTTTATTTTAGCACAAAAATCTGCACTGTTAAGATTACTGTAGCAAATCTGATAACATCAATCCCTGTGGAGACGATCTTGAATACTCATCACTAGATGTGTATAAGAGACAGGAGTAGTATTTTGTACTTGTACTTGGACACACCTACATTTTATTTACTGCATTGTGTGTTCTTTTATTTTCGACTCTATGGATGGTTGTTATGCTCTTCGGTTTATGTATTTATGTACACTTGCACATTGACACCAATAGCATTAGTATTTATACAGCAATAGATACCATGCTTGAAATTAAAACGTGATACATCAGGAGGGAAAACTATGCATGATGGTGACCCTGTTCTAGTAGGATGCAAGAAGGCTCTAAGGGTCCTAGGTTGTTCATGAAGATTTTGCAAGGCTTGGTCATTTTCATGCTCCGAAAAATTTTCAGCTCTTATGTCAGCCATATTGAAGGGTGGGGAAGGTGATTTTCTAATTAATCTACCACTATTTGTATGAGACCAACGACGCATGCAATACTAATGATGTGTGCTAAACTAATGATACAAAAATGCTAAATGGAAATTGCAGAAATAAAAATAAACTAGAAATTAAATAAGGAAAAAAATGCGTAATAAAAATAAACAAACTGAAAAATAAATAAATAAATTAGGCGGTGAAACCAACCATTAAAAGAAACAGTTTAGGTGGTATTTTAAAACCAGCCATATAATAAAACATAAAATTGTTAACATAAATTATTCCTTATTGATTTTGATGATAACAAACATGATTAAGATTGATTAAATCGTTTCAAACGCTCATCATAATTTTCATCTATTTTGACAAGTTTCATAAAGTATTTTTATAAAGATTTGGAGACAAAACAGTCATCTTGCAAAATAGTTCACTGCAGCAGTTTTTGTGGAAAACGGCGATCCGACATGTGTAAACGGCTCGCCGATTTCAAGCAGAAATGGAAATTAGCCTCTGGACGGAAACGGCACACCGACATTTTGTTAACGGCTCGCCGACATCGAGCAGAATTGAAGATCAGCCTCTGGACACTAACGGCGATCCGACTTCGTGATAACGGCTCGCCGACATCTAACAGAATTGAAGATTAGTCTCTGGACACTAACGGCGATCCGACATCTAGATAACGGCGATCCGACAATTTGAAAATCAGCCCCAACGGTCATATTGACCATTCAAACGGCGATCCGACATCTAGCTAACGGCGATCCGACAGTGTGCAGAAAGTCAATAACGGCTAGTTTTCAGCTGCAGCTATAAATAAGCTCATTCAAATTCAAACAAGGGTTGATCACAACACAACCATTGAGCTTATATTCGAGAATACAATCTTCATAGAGCTTTAAACACATTTTCTCTTCATCTATTCACACATTGGGCATTGATTTGTAATCTTAAATATTGTGTGAGAGAAAAACAATTTGTAATCTTTTACTTTGAGTGATTGTAAGTGTTGGGATACACTTGGGTTAAGAGATTGGGGATAATCTCTTGTTGTAAAGGTCCATTGACACCTTGGAAGTCAATTGTAAGCGTTTGAAGCCTTGGGAGGCTAGCTTAGTGAAATCCTCAAGCCCGGTGAGCTTGGAGGCGTGGACGTAGGCGGGGATTGCCGAACCACGTAAAAATCATTGTGTTTGTTTTCTCTTCCCTTACTCTTTTAATATTGTGCATGATTGAATTTATTGTTTTCAATTTGATTAAGGCAATAGATTAAATTGTTGAGCGAATTGTATTGCATAATTTTTTTTAGAATCCCAATTCACCCCCCCTCTTGGGTTGCTTACTTGTATTTCAATTGGTATCAGAGCCTCGTTCTCTTGTTAAGACTTAATCGTCTAGAGTAAAAGATCCATGGCAACCCTAAATGACTCAACCTTTAGAGAAGGGCAATCCACAATTAGACCACCGTTCTTTGACGGTAATGACTACCCATATTGGAAAACTAGGATGAGAATTTATTTACAAGCTTTAGATTATAATATTTGGGAAATTGTTTGTGATGGTCCATTTATGCCTTTGACTAAAAACGAAGTCGGGGAAGATATTCCAAAACCTTCAAGGGAATGGAATGAATTGGAAAAGAGAAAAGCCTCTCTAAACTCCAAAGCTATGAATGCCTTATTTTGTGCACTAGATAAGAAAGAGTTTCATAGAGTATCTAGTTGTGAAAGTGCTAATGAAATTTGGCACAAACTTGAAGTTGTTTATGAAGGCACAAATCAAGTGAAAGAGTCTAAAATTAGTAGGTACACTCGACAATATGAATTGTTTCAAATGGAACAAAATGAGAGTGTGTATTCTATGTACACTAGATTTACGGACATAGTGAACACTCTAGGAGCCCTAGGAAAGACCTTTTCAAATTGTGAGAAAGTTAAGAAAATCATTAGGTCACTACCTAAGGAATGGAGACCAAAAAGGACTGCCATTGAGGAAGCCAAAGATTTAAATGTATTACCTATTGATGATTTAATTGGTTCTCTTATTTCTTATGAGGAAGACTTGGCAGCCGAAAGAGGCAATGAGGAGAAGAAGAAAAGCATTGCTCTCAAAGCCTTGAAACATGAAAGTGATGAGGAAAGCGAGCTGGATGAGGAGGAGATGGATATGCTGGCTAGGAGGTTCAGAAAACTTTTTAAGAAATCCGGTGAGCGAAGAAAATCTAGAGACCTCAAGAACCGAAAGGAGAAGAAGGAAGTAATTACTTGTTATGAATGCAAGAAGCCCGGACACATACGACCGGAATGTCCTCTTCTCAACAAACTCAAGAAGAAAGCAATGGTAGCCACATGGGATGATAGCGATGAGGAAACAAGTGATGGAGAAGAACATCAAGAAATGACAAATCTAGCTCTCATGGCAATTGGAGATGAATCGGATGATGAACTTGATGAGGTAAATGATCTTTCTACTTATGATGAATTATATGATGCTTTTAAAGAATTGCATGATAATTGGATAAAAATTGGTAGAAAGAATGCATGTCTTAAAAAGAAAATGGTAAAGCTCACAAATGAGAATGAATCTCTAAGTGCAAAGATTACATGCCTAGAATTAGAGAATAAAACATTGCATGATAAAGTTGCATTATCAAATGAGAAACCTAACACTTCACATGAGCATCTAGAATCATATGTAGATGACTTGAAAAATGAAAAGGATGCTTTACAAAAATGCAATGATTCATTAAATGAAAAGATTAAAGGACTAGAGTTAGATAATAAAATGTTGCATGATAAAATTGCATCATTCACATGTAAACAAAGTTATTCGTATGAGCATGAGCATGAGAAATCACATGTTGATGAATTAATAAATGAAAATGAAACACTTAAGAAAAGGAGCAATGAGTTGAATGAGATTGTTTTAAAATTCACAAATGGGCAAAAGATGTTGGATAACATGCTTAATTCACAAAAATGTGTGTTTGATAAAGGAGGACTTGGGTATAAGCCTTACTTGAAACAAAAATATTATAAGAATTATTTTGTTAAGGATACCTCCACAAACAATCAAGTTGTATGTCATTATTGTAATCAAAACGGTCACATGAAGCTTGGTTGTCCTATTAAGAGAAATGTATATTATGGAGTCAAATGTATTTGGGTTCCAAAAGGAACTAAATCTAACGTTCAAGGACCCAAGAGTATTTGGGTACCAAAGCACACAACTTGAATTTGTTTTGTAGGTACCACAATCAAGGAATGGTGGAGAAGTTCCTTGATGAAAGCTTGTGAGGATAATCATTTGAGCATGATCTAGGAGAAAAAGATGAGGCAAGATGATTTAATTGTTTTGGTAACAATTCTTGCCATATTAATTTTGTTGAATGAATCATGATAAATGAATTTGCGAAAATATCCTTGTATGTTTACATGATTGAATTATCATTGTGTTTAACATTGAGTGTTTTATCATGATAGCTTATCAACTCATCATGATGGATTTGTTTGATGTTAATGTTTATGAAGTGTTTAAGCGTGATAGTTAAGTGGTGTGTTTGATTTATTCACTTTTGAATGCTTATATGTTTAATTATTGTGAAAATCTCTAGTCTGCACAAGCTGTAATGAATTGGTCATAACTCCTTCTAGAGAACTCCAAATCCAGCTCTGTAAAATTTATTGGAAAGCTAACTTAATTATCTTTCCAACGGTATATAGCTTGCATGTTACTTCTGGCTCAATCAATACAGTTTTTATTCCGAATTTGACCTTTCTGCATTTTATTAAGTTTTGAATGCTTATATGCTTCATGATTGTATGCTTGTTGGATGAATTATTTGTTTGAATTAATTATCATTTGGATGTTTCATATTTGGATAATGTGGAACTAATGTGCTTATCTTGACTTTTTGATGATCAAGAGGGAGATATGAGATATAAGGGAGAAATACATCTACTTTGAGATTCTTAAGCATATGTTGATTTTGATCATCTATATATTGCCATTATGCTCTTATGACTTTTGCATTCCCTTGCTTAGCTTATTACTTGTTCTATTTTGGATAATATGCTTTTTGAACATTTTTATTGTCCAAAGGGGGAGACAAAGTAATAAATCTTTTTAATGATGTAAATTGGGGGAAATAATATGCATTTTGAGCATTCTTTTAATGGTTGATATATGATTATGGGATTCTCGGATATAATTGTTATAAGTGTTGGGGGAATTCATATTGAATTTGATGATTGATGATTATATGTATATTGCTTGATGAATTGATGGAGTTGTTGATATTGTTTAAGCTTATATGGAAGTGTTTTTAACTATGTTGTGTATTTGAGGATTTGTGCATTTTAAGGGGAGACTATGTCGAAATTTTTGCTCGCACAAAATTGGTAATATCTTTATTGATTTTTTTTTTTTTGCTCTTGTTTTGATTGCATCTATCTATTTTTTGTGAAGGGGGAGACAAATATGACATGTTTGTGGATAATATCATTTTGGTTAATTTTTTAAATTGGCCATATATTTAGGGGGAGCATATAATATGTTTTAGAATAATATGCACTTTGAATATTCTTTTGATGATTTTGATGATATGTGATTATGGTGAGTACTTGATGATTTTGAGATATGATGATAATTTATGAGTAATATTACTAAATTTGTATTTGAGGTGATGCTTGTTGTTAGGGGGAGATTTTGTCGAAATTTCTATTCGGACAACATGGGTAACAAATTTCCTACTCTTATTATTTTCCTTTACGTTTTCTTTTTTATGATGAAGGGGGAGAAGAATACATGTTTTCGATTTTAAAAAAAAAAATTGCTATTTTTTTTGCCAATTAAGTTTTTTCTTTTTGATGATGAGGGGGAGAAAAATCCATGTATTTAAATATGGTAATTTAGCTAATTGGCAAATTGTAAAAGAAGATTATATTTAGAGGGAGCAATTTGTGGAATCATTCTTTAAATACATGAAATGTTTGTCATCATCAAAAAGGGGGAGATTGTTAACATATATGTTTCCATAATATTGATTTTGATGATAACAAACAAGATTAAGAATGATTAATCTTTTAAGATCAAATTATTTTTTATACATCTTAAATAAATCATTATTTTCACATTTTAAAGGTTTTATATTTAATGGAAAAATGATTTTATGAAATTGATTGTTTTTATTCTTTTTAAATAAATCATTATTTTCACATTATAAATGTTTCATATTTAATGGAAAAATGATTTTTTGAAATTGGTTGTTTTTTAAAGTTTATGGTTTAATTGAAAGAATTTTGAAAACTTTGAAATAAAGAAGTATTGCTTGAAATTTTGGTGAAGGACTTATTTGAAAAGTGTCATAGCATTTTTGGCTATACCATAATTTCAGAAAGTTTTGGGATTAACAAAGTATTATTTAGAAATTCTGAAATTGGACTTATTTGCAAAGTTTCATACCGTTTTGGGCCATAGTACAGTTATATAAAGTTTGAGGGTCAAACTATTATTTTACAAAATAGTGCACTGTAGTAGTCACTGTAGCAGTCACTGTAGAAAACGGCGATCCGACATTTTGTTAACGGCTCGCCGACATCGAGCAGAATTGAAGATCAGCCTCTGGACACTAACGGCGATCCGACTTCGTGATAACGGCTCGCCGACATCTAACAGAATTGAAGATTAGTCTCTGGACACTAACGGCGATCCGACATCTAGATAACGGCGATCCGACAATTTGAAAATCAGCCCCAACGGTCATATTGACCAGTCAAACGGCGATCCGATATCTAGTTAACGGCGATCCGACAGTGTGCAGACAGTCTATAACGGCTAGTTTTCAGCTGCAACTATAAATAAGCTCATTCAAATCCAAACAAAGGTTGATCACAACACAACCATTGAGCTTATATTCGAGAATACAATCTTCATAGAGCTTTAAACACATTTTCTCTTCATCTATTCACACATTGGGCATTGATTTGTGATCTTAAATATTGTGTGAGAGAAAAACAATTTGTAATCTTTTACTTTGAGTGATTGTAAGTGTTGGGATACACTTGGGTTAAGAGATTGGGGATAATCTCTTGTTGTAAAGGTCCATTGACACCTTGGAAGTCAAGTGTAAGCATTTGAAGCTTTGGAAGCTTGCTTAGTGGAATCCTCAAGCCCGGAAAGCTTGGAGGCGTGGACGTAGGCAAGGTTGGCTGAACCACGTAAAAATCTCGTGTTTGAATCTCTCGTCCCTTATCTTTTTATATTGTGATCATCTTAATTGTTATTGCTTTGAATTTGAGCTATAATTGCATTTAGATTTTCTTTAATATTGAATAATTTTTTAGAATCCCAATTCACCCCCCCTCTTGGGTTGCTTACTTGTTTTTCAAAAATTACATAAATTAATGCACAAAAATAAATAAACTGAAATTAAAATGCTAGGCGGTAGAACCGACCATTTAAAATAAATGTGGAAAGTAAATTGCAGAAAGTTAAAGAAATAAATTTGATTTGGGGACTGATTAGCAAGGGTTTTTGGGATAAGATGAAATTTCTCACAAATTTTAGGATAATGTTAAGGTTTGAAAAGAAGATGGGTGCTAACTGAAATTTTACAAAAAGAGAATGAAATAGAATCAGGGAAATATGGTAACGACAAAACAAAAAAAATAAAAAAAAAATAAAAATAAAGTAAAGACAAACTAATACTAAATTTAAAAAACTCTCCGGCAACGACGCTAAAAACTTACACGACTCAAAAGTGTATTACTTTCAAGTATAAAAGTATCTAGTTATAATATAATCCGGTGAGACCGGGGTCGAACCACATGGAGTTTTAAATCTAGTAAAACTAAGAAAATTAATTGTGGGGGAAAGAAATTATTTGAAATCAATTTAAAAATAAGCTAAGGTTTATGATCCACTCTCTGTATTCAAACTATAATTTTAATACTCTCTCATTTATATTTTGCCTCACTTTTACCAATTAATTATTATATTATTTAATTCTATGTGTGTGGATAAATATAGAATAAAGTAACTAATGTGCCACATTATATTAATGTGTCGACATTATGTCAAAATACCATAAAATCCAGTGAGATTTATAAATTAACATGATATAAAAATAATTAGAAAAGAATTAAATAAACTTAAAAATTCATTTGAGAAAATAATAATAATTAATAGTTTAAAACATTGAATTAGCTACTTATATTAAAAGAAAATACAATACTCTTTTTATTTGATAAATTTTTTAAAATATATTATAAAGAAAATTGATACAAACGGAAATAAGAAAAGAAAAGAAAGAAAGAAAGAAAGAAAGAAAATCTTCAGTCTCGGCTTCAGCTCTCAAATTTTTGCTCTCCAGCTTCTTGGCTCCCCTCTCTGGCTTGCATCCCCTTGCCTTTTATAGGCAAGGGAACGTCTTCTTTTCTTTTCTTTTATTAATATTAATATTTTATTATATATATATATATATATATATATATATTGAATTGTGTGATGGTCTCCTGACCATCACTAACACTGTCTCTTATACACATCTTCTATTTTGACAAGTTTCATAAAGTATTTTTATAAAGATTTGGAGACAAAACAGTCATCTTGCAAAATAGTTCACTGCAACAATTTTATTAATATTAATATTTTATTATATATATATATATATATATATATATATATTGAATTGTGTGATGGTCTCCTGACCATCACTAACATGCTTTTGTTCTTTTGTTGTTTTTTTAATTTAATTTTATTTATTATTTATTATTACATCTATTCAATTGTGTTACAGTAGTTTTTCTTTGTTCTCGCTTTCAATTCCAATTCCACCTTTATTCTTAAAAAATATTTACAAGATAAAAATTAATAAATTATGAATTAATTTAACATAAAATATATTTTGGGGAGTATTAAAATAATTTAAAAATAATGAACGCATTAATCGACACAATAAGTGAAAAACTAATAATTTTATCCTTATTAAATGTACACTTTTTAGTGTCAATCAATAAGGATGGCAATGGATTGGATCTGATCCAAGATCCATGTGATCCAAATCCAATCGGATTTGGGTCGGTTTAAAATGAATTTAGATCGGATTTGGATATTGATGTGATTTAAGACGGATTTGGAGCAGGTCTGAATCTATCCTAATATCTAAATCCATATCCATATTCACCCATCTTTTAATTTAATTTTATTTTAAAAGTCTCTTAACAATTGTAGAATTATAATGATAATAAATTTTATTCATAGCATATTAGTGGTATTTACTATGCATTTAAACTCTTAAAATTTAAAGGTTAGTTTTGTAAATTTAATGGTCAACCAGCCCCAAAGAATGTACATGCAATATTCAAATTGCAAGCCAAGTAATACAACTTGGTAATTTATTTTACTATATTGGCCAAATAATTTTTAAGGAATATAGTTATTCATATATTTAGTCAAATATGACCATAATAAAAATAATAAAACACTGAATATAAATCATATTTAATTTATATGTCATTATCTAATGTTGTAAGAATGAGATTGGGTGTGTGTGGATATTAGAATGATGAAGGAGACAATAGAATATTATATTGATCTTACTCCTATAATTACTTTTGAAAAATATTTTATTATCTTTCTTATTTGTTGTTTTGGTGTAAAAGAATAAACTACAATATTTATTATATTTTGAGATAAATTATATAATTTATTTGTTATCAAAACATTTTAGCCTTCAATTTTCATTCTAAAAAATTATTACTTTTTTATTACTGAGTTTTAGAATTCATGACGGATCTAGAGTATATTTGGGTTTTAATTTTTTTTTTCGGATTTGGAGCAGATATAGATATTTATTTCTTTTTTGGATATGGATATTGAGCGAAAAATATGGATTCATGATGGATCTAGAGTAGATACAGATCTTATTTTTTATTATGGATCTAGATCTGGAGCAGAATAGATCCAACCCATATTTGCCCCATTGCCATCCCTAGGGTATAATGCTTTCCATTATCTAAGTTTTAGTTGCTTTCCCAATTCTATGATAATTTACACAATATATTATCAATTCGAGACATAAACAAAAATTTTAGATAGAAATAATCAATATTTTTTTTGCCTAATGGAATTAGGGATGACAAATTTTTGCAGAACGGCCCGGACCTGGACAAACCAAGTTTATTTGGTCCGAATTCAAACTATATTGGATGCATTAATAATGCAGATCCAAATTCATTTTTAAAATTCGGACGTATTTGGGTCTGGTTTCAAGTTCAGTCGAACCCAGATTTTTGAAACTCGGACCTGGATTACATAGTTTTATAATTTATTTCTTTATTAATTTTATTATTAAATATAAGTATAAAAGCTAAAAGTTCGGGGCAAAAAAGGCAAAGCAAACCCTAAGGCCTCACACAGCCGCCACCTCTATTTCCTTGTAAAGCCTCACACCAGCCGCCACCTCTCTATCTCCCTCATCTTCAAAATCCATTCAATATTTCATGATTTCATTTTTTATCAATACATCATCAATTTAGATCATCGTCACTTCATCACCCATCATCATCAAGAGCACCAACCAACCTGTGCCGCCGTGAAATTCGATCTCATCTTTCACCAAAGAGCAAGCTTTGCCGCTAGCTGCTAACCCCTTCTCGCCGATGCTCTCATTTCTCGCTAGAATTAACTACCCATCGTCGCCTTGGCTGCCAATTGATCAATCAAAGTTTTTTTTTCTTTTTTTTTTACTTTTGTTTAATTCCAGTAATTAAATTTTTTGTTGTTGTGAATAGCCAAATGCAACATTTTAACACATAATATTGATATACAGTAAAACCTCTATATAGTCATATTGTTGGGATTGTAGAAATTTATTCTTATAAAGAGATTATAACTCAATAAAAGTATAGTACAAAGATTATTGTCTTTACTTAATTATCCGGAATGCAAGTGATATAAAGGTAAATTATGTCATGTATTAATAAATTAATAAGTAAGTCAAATTCAATGTATAAACATTAATAAATTAATTAGTAAGTGAGTCAAATTCAATGGATAGATATTAATAAAAGAGATATATAGTTTAAAAAAACTGGTACAAAAGTTTCATGCTAGGAAGCTACAAACATACTTGAGAATGTAGAAGAATTTTGGATTCAACAATAAGATGCCTATACTGACCAATTAATACATACCCGCAAGTTGAAAGTTGTGACGACAACTTTAAAAAATAAATCATTGTCACAAGCAGTTTTAAAAAAATATTTTGTTCCATCTTAATTATTTTATGTAACATGGCATATATTTTTGAAATATTACTATGTGGAGGTAAGTTTATTAAGACGAGACCTACAAAAAAATATAACTTATTACAAAGTGGAGTTTATTCCTAATTATAACCAGTTCCAAGTTGAGACCACAATTTTTTATTACTATGAAAAAGTTATTCCTATATAAAGTATTCATATTTGGAGGTTATACTGTAACTGTAAACTTTATTATTGAAGCAAGTAAATTTAGTTGAGATCCATGAATTTGTTCTACTTTAAGCAAGTAAATTTAGTTGAGATCCATGAATTTGATCTACGTTTTACTGTTTCTGCAAATTCGAAAGAGTAAAAAATGTGCTGCATGAAGACCTCATCGCTACAGCCTTCAACCAACTATCCAGGTTCAAAACCTGCAATCCGGATATTCTGATTTTTCCAGGTTGAACCTGAATCAGACCGGACTTGGGATTTGAAAATTTAGATTTTTATCCGGGTTTAGTAAGATAAATTGTCATTCGGGTCTGGAACCAAGAAGGCCAAACCTAGACCCTGATTAGATTTTGCCATCCCTAACTGGAATAATAGACATCTCTTCCACAACTATGTAATAAAAAACTTCAATTAGACATTGGAAAAAATGAAAGAAAAGAATAAGAGAGGATAGGGAAAACGAGAGAAAAAATCAGAGAAAAATTATCAATTTTAATTTTATTGTTAGATTTGATATAGAATTTATGTTTTTTTCACCTTATTTTTTCCCTCCCTCCTCCTTTCCTCTCCTTTTTTTTTTTCGTATCTTCAAACAAAAAATGCCGACGTCTACATTACTGTCAGTAACCACACCCACGATCAAATTAAATTTCAAATTAGGCGAGCAATGGTAGCTAGTTTTTGCACGCTTTCTCAAATGTCATGTGCACAGTAGAGGAATTAGAAACATATGCATATTCGCCGCCGATAGCGGCAGGGTCTTTTGACTAGTGATCAAATAACTTCTTTTGTGAACAAAATTAATAAACCTACCAAGAAATCAAGCAAGCACGTACTGTGGGGTCAAAACAAATGAATACTCGTTTAATCTTTATTTTTTAAGTTAAGTAGTCGTTTAATTCTTATATTTTAAAAAATAGCTTAAGACACCAATATTATTAAATATGTGACACTCTTGTCCTTTTTATAATAATTTTATAAAAATAATATTGGTAACAATAATAAAAAAATGTTAATTTATCAAATTAACACTAAAATTAAAATAAAAATTAAAGTGATTTTTAATTATTATTTTACTTTTAGGATTAATTTGGTAATATTATAAGTATGCCCTTGGTTAATATTATAATGTTAACCTTACTATTATTAATATGTGTTTACTTTGTCTTGTAATCGTGGAAAAATTCTAGAATACGTCTGACGTATTATAACCAATTGATGCATGCATGACATGTGTAATTGAATTTAATACAACCACAATTTGCATGATGGGTTGTCAAAATAAATGCACACATATCATAGCATCATTTGCTTATTGTATGATTGACATGGTACCTCTAATATATTCTAGAATTTCTCGTAATCGTGATAGGCTTTTTCAAGTTACTAAAATGCTCTTAGTTAAAATTATGTCTTCATTCCCTAATAAAATGATAAGTAGCAGTAATTTTAGAATGAAATAGATGCACTTTTATTATAATATTAACCTTATTATTATTATTTTTTATATGAAATAGTTCTCATAAATATAATCAACCATACAAATAACAAAAAAAATAAAGTACATTAATAATACACGAATGAGATACATATAACATGTTAAATTATATAATTGGATAGTTGCATGACCACGTCGATGATAAAATCTAATCAAGACTTGTTCCACTTTCTAACACCATGTTAATAAAAGAACCACCTTGTTGTATACTTCGGGTAATTAAGTGTCTATAAATATGAACACCGCAACTATGGATAGGAAAAAATTGCAGTAGTAGGGCACAGCCAAAGGATAGTGACATACACCAGGAAATTAAGTTAGCCTCAGACTTTTCAAATAACCCGAAAGACAAGCTGTCAGATTAATTTATTTTGAAGAAAAATGCTTATTGTAGAGAAAGGTGAGAGAAAGATGATAGAAATAAAGAAGAAAATGGAAGAGAGAGAGTGGGTGGGTAGAGAGAGACAATCTGGAATTTTTTGCTTTTTTTTGCCTTCCAATATGGTTCATAGACATGGTCATCATTTTCCTCTATAAAACGGCCGCTACGAAATGTTGTTGGTGTATCACACTTTTGCATTTTCATTTTTCTCCACGCTTGGCTAAATTCTTTAACTCTCCCAATACCCCTTCAATGGCTTCCGTGATCATGTTACTTCTGGGGATGCTAATCGCTACCCTGGACACAACAAGTATGTATCTTTCACGAGAAAACGATCAAAATCTCCATGTTCTTCATCAAAAGTTAATTATTTCCTCCATGCTGTAAAATTCATCAAAACCATCCTTGACCGAATGATTTTTTTGAAGTTGTTTTTTTTTTACTAACTACTCCAGTTCGAAACCTAAAAGAAATATATTAGTTTGACTTCTGTCCACGCCTTACATTTAAAGAAGAAGAAAGAGAGGCATCAAAATCAATTTTGAGTTTTAGTGTTTTACCACATCATGAGTAGTTAGTAAAATAGACAAAACAAGCAAAAAATTAATAGAAATTTTTAAAAGACAGATTTTGAGCATGAGGTTCTAAATGATGAATTCACTGAAATCAACACCGTCGTTTGATCATTTTCGCTATCTCTCTCTCTGAATTAATATTATTAATTACTATAAGTTTTTAATTTTTTTTATAGAAGTTTTTAATTTGTTGATTCTACATGTATATTACATATATATTGCAGGTGCTCAAATAGGTGTTTGTTATGGAATGCTTGGTGACAACTTGCCATCAAAACCAGATGTCATAGCTCTCTATAACCAAAATAACATCAGAAGAATGAGACTCTATGATCCAAACAAAGAAGCTCTCGAAGATCTCCGTGGCTCCAACATTGAAGTCATGCTAGGCCTTCCCGACGATAAGCTCCAGATAATCGCTTCCAATCAAGCCGAAGCGAACACTTGGGTCCAAGACAACGTCCAAAATTTTGCTAACAATGTCAAGTTCAAATACATTGCTGTAGGAAATGAAGCAAAACCAGGAGACGACTACGCGCAATATCTTGTACCCGCCATGAGAAACATACAAAACGCCATTAACTGAGCTAGCCTTGGAAGCCAAATCAAAGTTTCGACAGCAATAGAATTGGGAGCTCTTGATACATCCTCTCCGCCGTCAGCTGGCTCCTTTAAGCAAGATTACAGACCAATTCTCGATCCCCTCATTGCCTTCCTTAACGAAAACAATTCCCCGTTGCTTGTTAACTTGTACCCTTACTTTGCCATCGTTGGTGACCGTCAAATATCTCTTGATTATGCACTGTTTAGGTCCCAACAACCAGTTGTTTTGGACCCTCCGTTGAGTTACCAGAATCTTTTTGATGCCCAGTTGGATGCTACTTACGCTGCGTTGGAGAAAGCTGGTGGGGGCTCGTTGGATATTGTGATATCGGAGAGTGGGTGGCCGACGGCAGGTGGTGACGGAGCGTTAACGAATGTTGATAATGCAATGACTTATAATAATAACTTGATACAGCATGTGAAGCAAGGATCACCAAAGAAGCCAAGGCCTATTGAGACTTACATTTTTACTATGTTTGATGAGAAGGATAAAACGGGAGATGAGATTGAGAGGCATTGGGGACTTTTTGCTCCAGATAAGCAGCCTAAATACCAAGTTAATTTTAATTAATTAACCAAATCAGAGTAGCTGCATGCGGCAGCAGATTTGAAGTTAAATTTGTAATGGAATAAATTATTGCACAATATGTATTAGTAATCAAGAGTTTGCATCATCACCTTGCATCGGTGCACGAGGCCAAATTTCATTATTAATAATGTCATGGTTACGGTATTTAATTATATATCACTGCCTCTTTCAATTTTTGAATAGCTTAATTAACATACAATGTAATTGTTCCTTGGCCATTGTGCAATGTAAAAACGCCCCCACAATACCAAATTAATTTCAACCAGTAAGAGCTCAACAGTGAATTAAGCAAAATTAAAGGGCACTTCCTTTTTAAATATTATATGTATGAATCAAAACCATGCATATATTTGAATCTCAAACATCCTGTAGCAGTCCAAGTCTCCAAGAGATCGATATTAATTAGCTAGGAAGAAAAAAAGAACAGAGCAATCCCACTTAGTTTAATATATAAATAAATAAAGTTAACTCAAAAAGATGGCTAAAAATTTTTTCCCTGGGTATTGAAATCACAGAGAGTCAAAGTCAACGAAGTTAACATGGAGCTATGATCCGTTTTGAAAAGGCGCCGGATCCGGGTTTGCCAACTTCCCAAGCACAAAAAAAGCTACCGGGCAATTACAAAGTGAGCTCGTTTAACCATCCAATCACCATGCGGTCTATCTGAAAAGTCAACGAGCTTAAATCATAACAACGTACGTTGTACTGCACTGAATTGAAATCGCTCTTTAATCTATTAAAGGCCACGTCCAATTTAAATACCTAGGGAATCGGCCTGATTTGCCACTGGGTGAAGCTTTTGCCGCCCTTCGGAAGTCCTTATAACACCCCATTCCAAATTTACTTTTTAATATACCGTCCTTTAAATGTTTAAAACCCAAAATTAAAATCAACCATCATGCTATATTAAAAAAGAAAAAATCAACCATCGTGATATAAAAATTCACTCTAATAAAAATATTTATTTTACCCTTTCATAGTTACATAGTCTTTAATGTTTCTCATATTATATAATAAAAAGGTAGAGTTATTTTCACTCTAAAAATTAAACTCTGTCAAACCTTTTAAACTAATTGTCATTTATTTACTATATACACCTATAAAAAATACTCAATTCACTAAAAGAAAAAAGAAGAAGAAGAAGAAGACATCTTCAATTCTTTTTGTAGAAAATATTTCATGTACTTAATCAAATCCATCAAGTTCAGAAAAAAAAAAAAAGAAACTCATTTTCTTGAACAAGCAAAGAATATAATTTAAATTCCAAACTTATTATTTATCTAGCCATGACTCAGCTTCAATTTTAAAATTTAGTCGTGAAATCAAGCTGCAAGTTAAGTGAAGTAGAAGCTCTATGTGAAAGTGCCATAAAAATATTACTTAAATAGAAGAAGCATAAATGCATGAGATGAAACCAATTATAGGAAGAAATCATTAAAGTTAACGAATCATCACCAGATTTTGCCAACGTAATAGCAGATTGCTAGATGTCTGTTTGCTGAATCAAAATGGTACGTAATAGCTTCTTTGCAAATATTTGTAAAAGTTTTAGGGTTTAAGGTAGATTAATGTTTACATATTGAAAGATCGAGTTTATTAATTATATGAGCGTTTAAAGTAATTATTTTTTATTTACTTAAAGTAGACTAATAATAAATCATATCATGAGTATTTTTGTATTAAATTATTTTATTAAAATAAGAGTATTCAAAATTAATTTTGGAGTATAAAGCATCCTCCTCATTGTACAATTAAGAGCAATAATACCTATAAAAAAAATTGGAAAACTAGTAGGTATTATAGTTTTTTCTTTTTTTGGGACCTCACAAGTGAGAGGAAATAAAATTAAAGAAAAAAATTATATTACAATCAGGGTGGACATCAAAACCTTATTTAAAAATAAAAAATAAAAAATAGTGACCGTAGAAAAACAAACTTTAAGTTGAAATTTAACGTGGTTAGAATTTAATTGTATTTATCTTTACACATAGTCTTTAGATATACTTTACTTAATCCAGCTGGTTTGGAAGCGAGGAATCGATGATTCAAAATTTGAAGTGATGGAATCTCAAAATAATAATGATATTTACACAAGATACTGCCCATAAAATTGCACAGAATCATTAAAAATAAGGAATAACAAATTCATTCACTTTATAAATTTTATTTTTATATACAGGTATCCTCATTTTATCTGCCATATATAATTTTGTGAGAGAATGTCAAGTACAAATAACATTTTCCATTTCAGAAACAAAATTTGGGGCAGTGGAGATCAAATTAATCAAGCGTCGTTGGCGCTGACACTGTATATATAGTGCTAGGTATAATTTAGGGCATTGTCCATCATTTCAATAACTTAACGCTACAGCCCAATTAATTTATTTATGTTTATACCGGACCGGTGCATGAATTGTTTTACTAGTGCACCTGAGGCATCCGCATAGCAGCAGTGCCAGCCATTCACAATTATTATAATGTACTTAACTGCAATCATTGGCTAATCAGTGAGCCATTGGACCCACGCAAGCTCCCACGTTATGTTGCTGTAGTTGTGGCCACTGAAATTTTATTGATCAATTGAAAAATTGAAAAAATCTAAATGTACACTTTGATAGAAAGTGAGATTAAGAGTTTTATTAAAATTGATTCTGTCTCCACCTATATATAGGTATATCACGTTAATTTTTTATTTATTAGAAAAGTGAATCATTCTAAAAGGGTCAAGAGAAATAAATCAATGTTGTTAATTTTTTAATTATTACAATGAAACTTGATAACAAATTTGTTATGGATTAAGGCATGTCTTCTTTTAATTATGATAATATATTTTATAATTTAAGAATTGAAGTTTATGTAAATTACGATTTTCTTACTCATGAAAATTATAAAAACGTCCCAATATATTGTTCACGAAATTAAACTATAGCCGTTAATCCGTCTTCCACCAATCTACAGTTAAACATTAGTCGTTCATCCATCATCCACTTATTTCGTTGTCCTGAGACCTACTTATATTTATATGTATTTTTATATTATAAGTTATTGTTAATGACATATTATATAGTTTCACGTCAGCTCCTAATGTCTATATGTTGTGTTATATGTATATCACGCCCGACGCAACCACAATCAAGAACTCGCAAAAGCAACCTAATTACTTGTGCGGAAGCTAGTAGATTCCTTTTCTGATTTGGAAATATGGAAACTATCTGTGCGGGTATTTCATCAAGCCAAAGTTAAGTTGAATTCCAACTATAATTCTTCATATTAACATATGCATTTATGAACAAATTTTATAATTTGAAATTTTCAGGTAATAAGGAATGGTCAGAGGCTAGCATTGCTCCTTTTCATGGCTGTAATATTGATGATGGGATCACGAATGATAGTCCTAATCTTCTCGTACTCCCTCAATATTATATAATTTTTAGTTTTTACACTCTGTCAAACCTTTTAAACTAATTGTCTTTTATTTACTATATACCCCTATAAAAAATACTCAATTCACCAAAAGAAAAAAAAAAAAGAAGAACAAGACATCTTCAATTATTTTTGTAGAAAATATTTCATGTACTTAATCAAATCCATCAAGTTCGAAAAAAAAACTCATTTTCTTGAACAAACAGAGAAGAAATAATTTAAATTTCAAACTTATTATTTATCTAACCCTGACACAGCTTCAATTTTAAAAATTAGTCGTGAAATCAAGCTGCAAGCTGAGTGAAGTAAAATCTCTATGTGAAAGTGCCATGAAAATATTACTTAAATAGAAGAAGCATACGAAGAAATAATTAAAGTTAACGATTCATCACCAGATTTTGCCAACGTAACAGAAGATTGCTCGATGTCATGAAGCTGAAAATTGATTGGAGTAATTAATAAAAGTTTATTTACTAAATCAAAAGGGTACGTAATATCTTGTTTACAAATATCTGTAAAAGTTTTAGGGTTTAAGATAGAAGATTGTTTATATATTCAAAGATCGAATTTATTAATTATACGAGCGTTTAAAATAATTATGTTTTATTTAGTTAAGGTAGACTAGTAATAAATCATATCATGAGTATTTTTGTATTAAATTATTTTATTAAAAAAATAATTTTTTTAAAGAAATTAACCATGGCAAATACGGAAAACTTTATTTATATAAAAGCAAAAAAAAGCCAATACAAATCAGGTGGACGAAATAAACCTTACTTCCAAAAGAATGCCTGGTGCTAAAATAAAAAAGATTCAAGGCTCTGTGAAAGAGGCAACCGAAAAAGATTGATGAGAACCGAAAGCAAACAAGAAAAAAGCCTATAAAATCTATAGTTGGGGGGAAACTATATTAGTATATTTATTAATAAAGCTTCCAATCTCCAATGGCGGTGAGCTCCACGAGCTAAATTACGACAATCGACACCTAAATTAGCCAAAGTGATTGCTACATTATTGTTCTATCTGTAGATGAGGGAAAATTAAAAATGCATACCCTACTGTCATGCAAAAAGCTTACGACAATTGTATCATCGTTTGCAATGAGTCCAACGTTTTAATAGTTTCTTTTTCTAAATAATATTATTTCAATAATTTAATGCTACATCAAAATTAATTTATGTTCATACTCGACTACTGTATGAATTATTTTATATTTAATTTTTATAAAATTGATGCAACGTAGCAAACTATAATACTATACTTACTTAATTTTTAGACTTAATTTGAATACCAACAGTATTACTTAATTCGCTCAAGCGATGGTCATAAAGTCTATCCCACGTAATAAAGTACGAAGCGAGGGAAACTTTATTTGCATAAAAAAACAAAGCCAATACAAGTCAAGGGACGTAATAAAGTAACTTACTCATCTACATTCGGAAAGAATCAACAAAAAGATAGATGAAAGCCAATAGTAAAAATGAATAAAATCAGTGAGATATTTAGAAATAAGATTTTGAATCTCCATCGGTGGTGAGTTCTACCAGCTAAATGATGACAACCAACACCGAAATCAGCCAAAACGTCTGCCAGATAGACAATATAGAAATGCGAATGCTCAAGTTAAAGACCAATTTATACAAGAAGGCTCTGAGGAATTTTTTCCCCCATATTTTGCAAAACTATGATGGCCATGATATTTACCATATTTTCATGAAATAATGGCAAAGATCTTGGCTCATAATTGACTTAATTGAAAAGATTCAAAATCATATCTCAAGGATCCTTATTTGATCCTCCTAGTTTTTTCAAATGCACCTGAAGCATCGGCATGGCAGTAGTGGCCACCCATTCACAATTATTATTATGTACATAACTACAATTATTGCTTAATCAGTCAGCCATCGGTCCCATGCAAGCTCTCGCGTTATTTACGTAATTGAACTACAGACCTTAATCCGTCTTCTACCACTCAACAATCAAGCATCAGCCGTCGATCCCTCATCCACTAACCCCGTTGTCACCGATGGCTACTTGAATTTATATGTATTTTCAAATTATAAACAATTGCCAATCATATATTATATAGCTTCATGTCGACTACCCGTGTATATATTGTGTTATACCACACCGGAAGCAACCACAATCAAAAGACTAGCAAACGCTCCTTAATTACTTGTGCAGAAGCTAGCAGAGATATTTTCTGATTTGAAGAACATGGAGACTGTTTATGCAGGTAATTCATCAGGCCATATTAAGTTGAATTCCATTTATAATTCTTACATTAATATATGCCGTTACGAACAGGTTTTCTGATTTGAAATTTTCAGCCAATAAGGAATGGTTGGAGGCTAGCATCGCTCCATTTCATGGCTGTATGATTGATGATGGGATTGGAAATAACAATCTTGATCTCCTTCTAGCCCCTCAATATGGAAGAAACCCTGATGAATCTGGTTAAGTGCAGTGTTAAAGTAAAAGGATGTCATGGGCACCATAGCCAGTAAATTGTGTGAGTGCATTTCGGTTTGCTTCATTCCGAATAATAAGATCTCTTAGAATATATAAGAGATTTTCTTGTTCACATCTATGAACTTTGTTTTCTTTGAACTAAATAAATAAAACTGCTGTGTGTCAGTTTGTTATTCAAATTAATCAGGATTATGCTCTCTCTTCTTAAATACCTTTTGCTACAAACTGCATTTACTAATTTAAATAGTGTTAGTGATTCCTCCAATGATGCAGTTTCTTCACTCTCAATCAATAAAAAAAATGAGATTGGTACTAACCTTGCTTCCAGTTTCAACTGGCGGTGAGCTCCATCAGCTAAATTGTGACAATTGATACTAAAATCAGCCAAAGTGACTACTACATTATTGTTCTCCCGGTATGTGAGGGAAAAAAAATTAAAAACTCATTAAAAAGTCATACCCTACTATCGTGCGAAACAATTATGACAATTGTATCACTGACTGTAAGGAGTCCATTTCAATAATTTCTTTTTCTGAAAAATGCCATTTCTATAATTTAATGCTACAGACAAATAATTTATGTTTATCCTTGATTGGTACATGAATTATTTTATTGGTGGGATTATTTGTATTTGAAAAATTATTTTGAAAATTCAATTTTTTTAAATAAGTTAAATTCTTTGAATACATAATATATAAATTATTGTAAAGGACAATTCTGTGTAATATAAAAGAGTTTTCATCTATTTTTCATTTAAGTTAGATTTAATGGATTCCAAGAAATCCTACCACTTTTATCTGTAGCAAGAAAGGCATTAACTCATTTTTCTCTTACATAAGGTGTTATACTGGCAAGTTAAGAACAAACCATTCATTTGATCTCTGAATTCTTTTCCAACTTCATTGATATTTATGAGAACTGTTAAGAAAAAGATGAAAATGGCGCTTGATTAATAACCAAGATTTGGCCAAACAAAAACAAGAATAGAGATAAACCAAACACCAAAAAGAAAACAATGAAGAAGAATTACGTGGTTCGGTGCCAAGGTACCTACATCCACGGCTAAAGAACCCAAATGGGTGTAAAGCTTTATTACTTAAGATTGATTATAGCAAGACTACAAGTGACAGAGAACAAGTCTCTTTTTACCAAGAATCCTAACTCTCAGTAGTAGCCACTAAACTCAATAAAAAAGAATGCCCCGTGATCAGCGTCTCCTTTGTGTTTGATACAACTTCTGGTCATAACGAATTTACCACATACTGGCACACAATAAGCTGACTCACCGTGCCACCTCATCAGTAACTAAATAGAATGTAACTAACTTTCGGCTTTACAAATCTCCACCTTAGTTCATTCTAAAACAGCTTCACCTACCTCTTCAGCAACTACTAACTCGGTTTACAAGCTATCAACATCGATCAAGTTCAGAGAGTTTCTAAACTTGACTGTAGGGACTGTTTTAGTTAAAATATCTGCTGGATTAGTCTGAGTAGGAACCTTGACAACATTAACTACACCATTTGCAATTTCATCCCTGACAAAATGCAACCTAACATCAATGTGTTTTGTCCTTTCATGATATTTAGGATTCTTACTGAGCTGAATTGCACTGGAGCTGTCACAGCCAATGCAAATCGAATCCTACTTCAACTCAAACTCAGAAACTAATCCACTTAGCCACTTTGCCTCTTTTACTGCTTCTGTCAATGCAATGTACTCAGCCTCAATTGTGGATAAAGCAACCACTGACTGAAGAGATGCTTTCCAACTCACTGCCCCTCCATTTAAAATGAAAACATATCATTTAATGGATCTTCTCTTGTCCAGATACCTTAACAACCACTTAACAACATTCTAATGTTCCCTTCCTCAATTCCCCATAAACCTGCTAACAACCCCTACACCATGATCTACATCAGGTCTTGTACAAACCATAGAATACATAATGCTGCCAACTGCACTTGAATAGGGCACTTTCTTCATATACTCGAGGTCTTGATCCTCTTCTGGTTCCTGAAGCTTTGACAATCTGAAGTGTGCTGACAGAGGTACTGACACAGGCTTTGCACTACTCATCTCAAATCTGCTAAGGACCCTTTTAACATACACAGCTTGAGTAAGAAACAAGGTTCTCGAATTTCTGTCCTTCACAATTTGCATTCCCAGAATTCTTGTAGCAGTCCCTAGATCTTTTATTTCAAATGCAGAATTCAACTCCATTTTTAGCCTTTCAATCTCCTTTCTCCTTTTGCATGTAATAAGCATGTCATCAACATAAAGAAGAAGGTAAATACCATCTCCAGAAGATAAAGTTTTAAAATACAGACAACTATCACATTAGCTTCTATAATATCCATGGCTGATCATGAACTCATCAAACCTCAAATACCACTGCCTTGGAGACTATTTCAGCTCATACAAGCTCCTCTTCAATAAGCATACCATATCTTCAGTCCCTTCTTCAATGAACCCCTCAGGCTGATCCATAAGAATTTATTCTTCAAGACTCCCATGTAAGAAGGCAGTCTTTACATTTATTTGATCCAATTCCAGGTCTTTGAATGTTGTTATTGCTAGTAGAACTCTTATGGAACTATATTTGACAACAGGGGAGAATACCTCATTAAAGTCCACTCCATGCTTTTGTGTGAACCCCTTTGGTACAAGTCTTACCTTATACCTGGGAGGCTCACCATCAGCAGTCCCTTCTTTAATTTTTTAGATCCATTTGCATCTTGAGGTTTAATCTTGAGGCTCATCATCAACCTCAAGATAAAAGGCTCACTATTAGCCTTTTATCTTGAGATTTCTTGACCAAAATCCATGTGTTATTCTTCTTTAGTGAGATGATTTCTTCATTCATGGCATCCAATCATTTTGCTCTATTTTACTGCTCGTAGCTTGTTTGTAGTTTATAAGCTCTTCACCAATAACTTCCTCAACTACTGCCACAACATAAGAGATCATATCAACTATGCCATACCTTTTAGATAACTTAATGACTCTCCTTTCCCTGTCTCTTGTAAGCTGATAATCATGTGTTTGAGAAGTGATGTGTGTTTTCTGATAAGACTTGGAATCCATTTCTGCAGCTTTTTAATCTTCACTTGACTCCACCTCAAACTTGTGTTCCTTATCCTCATTTAAATCATGTGTAATGAGCTTTGTTTCTACCCTCTGATGCTGCATAGACTCTTCATCAAACATAACATCTCGGCTAATAAGAGTTCTTGTAGGTTTTCCATTTATGCACCAGAGCTTATATCCTTTGACACCCTCTGGATATCCTAAGAAGTAACCCTTAACAGCTTTTGGCTCTAACTTTCCCTAGTTTATGTGAGCATAAGTAAGGCAGCAAAAAATCCTGAGGTTACTGAGATCTGAAGGCTTTCCTGACCAAACTCACTGAGGAGTCTTGAAATGCAGGGCTGCTGAAGGGCTCTTATTAACTAAGTAAGTTGCAGTGGTAACAGCTTTTGCCCAGAAGTGTTTTGAAAGGTTTGCATTAAACAACATGCACCTTACCTTTTCAACTAATGTCCTATTCATCCTTTCGGTTAACCCATTTTGCTGAGGTGTGTGCCTTACAGTTTTGTGCCTGACTATCCCCTTCTTGATGTAGAGTTGATCAAAATCATTGTAGCAATACTTGAGCCCATTATCTGTTCTTAGCCTCTCCACCCTCCTCTTTGTTTGATTTTCCATTAAAGTCAGTCATTCTTTAAACTTTTCAAAAGCCTCACTCTTCTGCTTCAGTAATATACCCAGACTTTCCTTGAAAAGTCATTAATAAAAGTAATGAAGTATTTGGCTTCTCCATGAGAATGAACCTGAGAGGGCCCCCATAGGTTTGAATGAATATAATCCATTGTATTTTTAGTCTCTTGTTTTCCTAGATTAAACTTCTGTCTGGTTGCTTTACCAAACACACACTTTTCACAGAATTCAAGTGCTGAAATTTGGTCAGTTCCTAGTAATCCTTGTTTACTCAACTCTTTTAATCATTTCTCACTCATGTGTGCTAGTCTCATGTGTCAAACCCTAGTTTTATCACTACTTACATTGGTAATAACATCAGGTAACACAACTAAGCCATTAAGCACATACAATCCATTTCTCTTACTACATTTCATTATGACTGTACCACCTTTAAGGATCTGAAGTTACCATTTTCTGCCCTTATACAGCAGCCCAGTTGGTCTATCATTCCAAAAGATATGAGGTTTCTTTTAAGCTCTGGAACATATCTTACTTGTTCCAAGCTTCTGACTGTACCATCATACATTTGAATAATAACATACCTTATTCCAACAACTTTATAGGCTAGATTATTCCCAAGCAAAACTTTACCACCATCAAACATTTTCAAAAGTCACAAAGAAATCTTTATGTGGGCACATATGGAAAGAACACCCTGAGTCAAGTATCCCCTCACCAGAAGATTTCTTATCTGCTGCAATAAGAACATCCGCATATTCTGATTCTCCTTCATCTATAGATACCACGTCAGCTTTCCCACTTGATTCTTTCTGTAACTTTTCAAGCTTCTTTTTTTCAAAACAATCTTTTTATATAATGCCCTTCCTTTTGACATAAGTAGTATTTTCTTTTCTTCTTCTTCTTGTCAGTCTTTTCTTTCTGATTTTTGTTCTTCTTGTCTTTGTTCACCTTTTTCTCTGTCTTTGCTTGGGCAACTAATCCATCCCTAGCACTATGATCCTTGCCATTTGCTCTCATTTTCAAGTCTTTTGATTCAAGAGCATTCTTGACATCTTTCAAGGTGAGAGTTTGTCTTCCATAGAACAAAGTGTCTGCGAAATGTTCATAGGTGTCTGGTAATGAGCTTAACATGATAAGAGCCATATCTTCATCATCAAGTATGATGCTGACATTTTCAAAATCGAGTATCAGTTTATTTAACTCATCAAGATGATCCTTCATGACTGTCCCCTCCTTTATTGAAAATGTGTAGAGCTTCATTTTTATGTATAATCTTTTAGCCAAAGATTTCTTTAAGAAAATTTCTTCCAACTTCGCCCACAACCCAGAGGTAGTCTTCTCTTTGGCTACTTCTCTCAACACCTCATCAGATAGGTGGAGTATAATTGTGCTGTGAGCTTTGTTGTTTATGGTCCTTAAGTCTCCATCTGAACCTGACGAACCTTCCCTCTTTTCTTTCTTGGACTTTGATTCTTCATCATCATTAAGGGCACTATCTAAGTCATGTTGAATCAAGATGGCTCTCATTTTCAGACTCCATAAGTAGAAATCGTTTTCACCATTAAACTTTTCAAGATCAAACCTAGTGGTTGTCATTCTTGAAGATCAAGAACAGAGAGCTTATCAGTTCTGATACCAGTTTGTTAAGAAAAAGATGAACATAGATAAACCAAGATTTGGCCAAACAAAAACAAGAACAGAGATAAACCAAACACCAAAAAAAAAAGCTTTATTGCTTAAGATTGATTACAATGAGACTACAAGTGACAAAGCACAAATCTCTTTTAACCAAGAATCCTAACTCTCAGTATTAGCCACTAAACTCAATTGAAAAGAATGCCTCGTGATCAGCCTCTCCTCTGTGTTTTATATAGCTCCTAGTCATAATGAATTTACCACATGCTGCCCATAATAAGCTGATTGACCGTGCCACCTCATCAGTAACTAAACAGAATGTAACTAACTTTCGGCTTCACAAGAACAAAAAAAAAATTTGTCTGATTAACTTTTGGTTCATGATAATAGAGTATTGATGAAAAATTTGTTGAAGTGAGTATCCTCTAAAAGCCACGCTGATTAATTAAGATGCAGGAAAAATTACTCATCGTCTATTATTGAATAAATTTTAATTCTTATTTCATAATTTTTTTTAATTTTGATCAATTGTTAGTTGGTTGTCGAGAGAGAATATAAATGTAAAGTGAAAAGAGATTTAATTTAGGATAATTTTGTTATTTTTAAGAAAGTATGTTGAGTAAAAAATTATTTTTAGAATTTTCAAATTTCAATAGGTCTCTTCAGTGAAACAGTATTCTAAGTGTGAAAACTATAGGCAAACGATATCGAAATGTAAATCCACTCTCGTATTATTCAAGTGGTGAGCTCAAAGACCAAGTTATACAAGAAAGTTGATAACGTAAAAGGAACGTATCAATCACCACGATTTGAGGTTTTTTCCTCATATTTGCAATATTATGTCAATGGCCGTGATATTTACCATATTTACATGAAATAATGGCAAAGGTCTTGGCTCATAATTGATTTAATTGAGAAGCTTTAAGATCATATCTCAAGAATCCTAATGTGATCCTCCTTATTTTATTAATGCACCTGAAGCATCTGCATGGCAATAGTGTGCACCCATTCACAATTATTATTAGGAACTTAACTGCATTATTAGTTAATCAGTGATCCATTGGACCTCCGCGTAATTGAACGATAGCTGTTAATCCGTCTTTTGCCAATCTACAATTACATATCGGTGGGCGGAACCAATATTTTAGTTTGTAATGGCCGTGATATTACATGTCAATTGTGTGAGTGCGTGTCGGTTTACTTTAATTATATATATAAGATATTTTCTTGTTCACATCTATGTATGTTATTTTCCTTAAACTAAATAATTAATACCCAGATGGGTAAATGATCCAATTACCACCCTTTTTTTTTTTGAGGAGTTCAAAAATACTATGATGGCTCCGTTGCTTTTATATATTTATTTCTTTTGTGATTTAGCAATCCCAAAGTTTCTTTTTTTTTTTCAAATCAAAATAAAAAAGAAATAAATAAAAAATAATCAGCTTTTTTTTATTTTCGTACTCTTTCATACCATAAATCTTGTTAATTGTTAAGAACCTTCTGGCGTGAAAAAGGTGTGTCGCGCTGCAATAGGCCTCTGATAGGTAAGATAAACTCGGAATATCCCTTCTTTATCTCATACTACTACTTCGATACATAATCAAATATTTTGAAAAAAAAAACACTAACAATTTTCATATGGAATTCGAAGTGCCATGCTATTATTACTTAATATTAAGAATTCATATGGCGAAGGCATAGTCTTCTTTTTTCTCTCTCAAATTATTGTGAGTCACTAAATATCAGTTTGTTGTTTAAGTTACTCATGATTATGCTCAATGTTCTTGAATACTTTTTTGAAACAAACCTCATATGTTGGTTTGTTAATTAAATACTGTTAGTTAATCCTCTTCAGTTATTTGTGGTTTCTTCACACTCAATCTTTAAGGATAAAAAAAAGAGAGATTAAGGCTCTTCTTGGGATTAAGGTTGAAAGGCTATAAGCGATTTATTTCATAAGTTTTTGACAAAAATAATATTTGGTAAATTTTTTTAAAACTATTTATTTCATAAGTTTTTGCAATTTGACTAAAACTTTTAAAAATAGATAAAAGGTTTTTTTTTTATAAACAACTTATTAAATAAGCCATCACACCTTTTTAAAATTCCTATTATAACCTTAATAATTTAATTAAAAGAAACAATAATGCTATGATTACTTAGTTTTGATACTTAGGACTTGTGTGTCTAAAGTTTTAGTTTGACTAAAGTTAAGCTGTTTTGGTATTTTTGCTTGTTTGTTTTTATATATGAAGTTTGTTTAAAAAAATTTTCATTTGAATGAAATAGGGCAACCGAAAGCATGTGGCGCAAATCCTCAATTTTTGGTAACTTTAGATCGTAATCTGTTAGTTATTTCGCACAAAATTCAGTCTGTCATTGCTCCATGATTGTTACAGCAACAGCTACAACATCTTCACAATTTCAAACTTGTTTTACTTCTTCTGCAGCCAAGTTATTCTGCCATCTTTGTAGGTGTGTTGTAGCCGCTTTCCATCCCCGAAAATTGAGCTTTGTAGTTACATACAATCATGCACATAATCTAAGCGCCAGATGATCTAAAACAAATTCAATTTATTGAAAATAAAATAAAATGGATGCTCATGCAAAATGTAAGTAAAATGAGAAAAAAACACATCATTTACTCTCTAAGTATTATTGATTTAAGTCTAAAACTACCATGATAACTCTCATTATATAGAGCTATCACCTGACTCTCACTCAAAGTCTGCTCTGTATTAGAGACCTCACTAGAATCAATGTTGTTCAACTCATTTTCTCTAGATGAGGTTGAAACCTAGGAGACATCCTCCTAATGTTGTCTCTAACACTGATATCACCTATAGCTTCTAGGGGAATTTTCGGGACGAAAACAGGTTTCCTAAATAAACTAGGAAAAAACTATAGTTCATCATCATCAATCTCATTCACTCTCTCTACCATTTGACATTTTTCAAATAAGCCTAAAGCTAGTACCAAAAGACCGGCAAAGCCAAGGAAAAATAATAAAATTCCCAGTGATGAAGTGCCAAAAAAAAAAAAAAAAATACCTGAGACGAGGAAAGATTACAACTAAGGCAACATTTACTGCTTGTTCCCCGGTTAGATAAAACGGCTTGGTAATTGGAAAAAGCAAAAGAGAAATATGAGAAAGATGAAGTGATTTGGGAACTTAGGAATTTTGAGAAAATGGAAGGTTTTAATCAGTGTCACTTAAGAACGTGTGCCTCGAGGGTGCTATAACTGCTCGTTCGAAATTTAAATGCCTACCCCAACGTGTGCCACATCGCATGTATTTAAATCAATGCGACCACTTGAGTGAATATATGCCCACCGGTCAGGAAAGTGAAAAATACTTTTATCAGCCTCCTATTATAAGAGTCGAGCAGCCAGACTGGTCAATGAAGTTTATTAAGTTTTTAGTTTTGATTCGTTTCACTCTCAGCACTAGAAACTGGAGGACTGGTATTTGGCTGATAAAGAGGCAATTGTTGAATATTCACTCAAGCATAATGTGCTCTCCACGGTAACAATTCCTTGAGAAGGGAACAGCTAGTCGAGTATATGTGGTTAGCTAAGGTACTTTCGAGGAGAGGACGAGTCAGGTCAATTCAAAGACCTAATCAAAGGGGCGACCAACATGTACCCACGAAGAATGCAGGTACGAAGCCCATTTACTAGCAATTACACTGCCCACTCATTAACGGTTACACACTTTCTATTTACCCATGATTGCACTTCTGAGCCAACAATGATCGTGGGGGAGAGGAAGCCGATAGCACTAGTTTGGTATATAAGATACAGATGACTAAGGTAAAAGGATTATATATAATGTCACTTGATTCTCTAGAACTTACTCTCCCTCTATTTTTCAATTTCTCTCAATTATCTTACTTTCTTCCTCAAAATTAATTATTTTTATTTAAAACAGTTGTAATTAGGTCACGTGATTGGTGGCACAAGTTTTTCTAAGTAAACCCAGATCATTGATTTGAGCGTCGGAGAGTTTATGTTGGAAAAACCTCCGGCGTTCCCTAACTGGTTGTTGTGAACAAAGGTGTCTTAGGAGGAAGAGTTCAAAGTTGCAAGAGCCCGTTCGATAAGAAAGAAAGAAGAGCAGGACCGTCTCCCCAACAACTACAAATTTAAGTGTTGGCATGATTGTCTGGTCGCTACGCAACCTGACCAAAATTCAACATCAACAATATCAGTTTACCTAATGCTTCATTCTTCCTTTGTTTGCCAGCTAATATGGAAGTAGCTATGTGGTTTTTTGCTAAAATCTTCCAGCTCCATTCCTTTCATTTTATCATATTTTTGTTGCTGCTCTAATTTTTTTCCTTACTACTTAAAATTAAATATCCTTAATTGCATGCTTGCCTCAGCATAATGTCACCATTGCCATACTGATAGTCTAGTCACTGGCTTACTGATTCAAGGAAAAACATACTGCTTTTTTAAGTGCTGTTTCGAGGTTATGATATATAATTCTTGACTAGCCCTTTGGAAGTTGTGGTACCATGGTTGAAGAAGTAAATGAATCGAGAAAGAAATTAATATTAACGTAAGCCTTGCCGGTAGGACTAAGAAGGAAAGAAAGTGATAAGATTCCTTCGTTAATGCCAAAAGATCAGCCAACAGATTATCACTCGTTAATGCCAACAGATCAGCCAACAAATTATAAATCATATCTTCAATCAATAAAATCATCTCATCAAAGTTACTTATATTAAGGACTCCTTGGCAAGCTCTCAAACGGTCATAATATCCCATACTTTAATCATTTTAATATAAGGTTCCTAAAACTGACGTAATTATGTCCTTTCCTAGTTGAAACCTTCTCTTCGTATATAAATTAGAATTGTAATCATCACTCAGGTGTGTGCAATCACATATTTCTTTTGCAATTATCTTGCATATTATTTCTTTATGGTATCAGAGCTAGCTATGGCTAACACCTTTTAAATTGAACCCAAACTCACAATCCAATCCTTCCACCAATGCTCTAGCCTAATATCTATCAAGCTTTCGATGAATAATTTTCTTCTCTGGAGGTCACAAGTGCTTCCTCTTATAAGAAGCCTTGGCCTAGAACATCATATTCATGATGAGGCAACTCCACCAAAGATGATAAATATAGCTGGAAAAGAGAGTTAGTAATCCTGAATTTTTGTCTTGGAAAAATAATGATGGATTACTTATGACATGGTTGAGAGGGATGATATGTGAAGATGTTCTAAGTTTAATTATTGGAGGAGAAACTTCTCTTGAAGTTTGGTTATCTATTGAAGAGCAAATTTTGCCAGCTACCAAAGAGCAAGAATCATGGCTTAAACCTGTACTCAACATACCCATTGATGAATTTCTAAGGAAATTCAAGAACCTTTGTGATAACCTCTACCATAGGAAAACCAATCCCAGACGATGACAAGGTCTTCCAGATTGCTAGAGCTCTTGATCCAAAATATGCCGATTTCAAAACGGCAATGCTTGCTAAACCACCACTGCCCACCTTTAAGCAATTCATCCTTGCTCTTCAGAATCACGAGCAAACTGTTGTTGTTCACAAGGAGGAAGAAAAATCCATTCTGGATCATAATCAAGCCTTCTTTAGACAAAGAGGGAGAGGTTGAAATCAAAGGGGAGGCAGACATGGAGGTCGCAGCAGAGTTTCACAACAAAATAATGGATCGAAAAATGCTCAAAGCAACGCTCAAAGCAACCAGCAGCATCAACCACGACAGAAAAATAATATTGAAACCAACAAAACAAATCAGCAAAATGTGATTTATTGTCAAATCTGTGGTAAGAAAGGTCACTCAGCTGCTGTTTGTTGGGACATGTATAAATATTATAAGGATGAGGTTCCACATGCCCTTGCGACTGTCAACTTGAACCAAACTGACGATCAAATTTACGCTGACTCATGGGCAACCTCTCACATAATCAACAATCCAGGTAAATTAAAGACAATCGTTCCTTACAAAGGCCATAATAAAATCTTTGTAGAGAATGGACAAGGTCTTCAAATATCTCATATTGGTAATACCTCTTTAAAAACTGATTATGGAGATTTACATTTGAAAAACGTTCTTAGTGGTTCCAAAAAAAAAAAAAAAAATCTCCTGTCAGTTGGACAACTTGCTAATGATTCTCAATGTTCTTTTGTGTTTAATTATGATGGTTTTTTTGTCAAGAACAAACAAAACCAAGTGGTAGCAAGGAGGCATAATTAAACACATAATTAAATATGTTTTGGCTCATAATTAAACACATAATTAAACCATCATAATTAAACACAAAAGAACATTGTGTAAACTAATTATGGCCCGAATTTTGGCTCATTTCGGCTGTCGTTTCTGGCCTTACTCATCCATTGCTGCTCCGCCGGACCACCTGGGATAGGCACATCGTCCTCAGTCGGACCATTATTCTCCCTATCTGAACAGTTTTCTTTGTAATAGCCGTACTTCCCACAGTGGAAACAAATAACCGGAAGATTCTCATATTCAACTCTCTGTATTTTATCATCCAGATGAAACTGTGAAATTAGAGGGCTCTTAAGATCTATTTCTACTGCTATTCGAGCGAATTTACCCCTCTGTGCAGATTCTGTAGTATAGTCGATACGGATAACCGAACCAATGATTTGCCCAAGCCGTCGGAGTATTTTCTTGTGGTAATAATGCAGAGCCATGTCCGAGAGACGAATCCAGGCCACCACTTTATCTATCTCCCCTTTAGAACTATCAAAGTGAGGTGACCATGGTTGTACCGTCAGATAATGTCCCATAATAGTCCAAGGTCCAGATGTTAAAACATAATCCGCATCTCCTGCATTCTTGAAACGGACGAAGTAAAAATCATTCTCTAGATCAATGATGTTAAATCCCGGTGTCAAATTCCACAACGATTCCAATTTGTTACACAAAGCCCTGTATCCAATGCGGCGACCCAACAGTTTAACCACAACTGTATTCTGCCAAGGCTTGATCAACTGCTCATGAGCTTTCGGTGAAAAAGTTATGGATGGCATAGAATCAGTATTCATAAAAATTACATCCTCCGGATTTAAATCTAAATCGTCGTCGCTGCCAAACAACTCTTCCTCTGTATCCTTTTGTGACTTCATTAATTGGTCTCGAAAGGAGAGGCGCTCAGAAGTTTCACCAACCTCACTTTGAGCCCTAAACTTGGCCTTCTTGGTGAAGCGATCATCAGCCATGGGTGGGGGAGGGGTTTTCTCAAAGCTTTCCATTAAACTGGGAAAAATTTTTTTACGCCAGAGTGTTTAATTAAATGCCAGAGTGTTTAATTGAATGCATGCAGGAACCAAGTCAACTTACAACGTTTCCATTTTATAATGAATGGCTAAATTGTCCTAACTCAATTAAAACCCATGATTTTATGAATCCTGCCCTTAGTCAAAAGCCACTTCCATCTTTTCAAGAAGACCACATGACGCCTACTCAAATGCAAACTCCTTTGTCCAACTATGACAGCCATGTTATTCTCACACTAGCTACATTACAGGAAAAGCAGAAAGATACTATTGTTCCAGAAGATCAAAGCGACAACAACTTGACTGCCTCATTAAATGAATCAATTTCAGAAGAGCAAAACTGCAACAACACTGCCACTTCATCTACCAAAGTAACCAACTCAGATAAAATTCAAACCGAGAACTCCTTATCAACTGACTTGACCAGCTCAGATAGAACCCAGACCGACAAGAAATCAAAAAAATTATCCTGATATCTCTAGAAAGTTATAAGTTGATTTTTCGAGTTACACTAAAAATCAACCAACCACCTTATCTGACATATCAGGTAATCCAGTCGTTGATCTCACGAGACCACAACAATTACAAACAAATCTATCATCATCTCAAAATACTCATTCCATGATAAGCCAACAAAAAGCCAAAAACAATCATAACCTAGCATTACAAGCCTCTCAAAACCAACCAATTGAGCCAAAAACTTTAAAATCGGCTCTCAAGAATCCCATATGGGTTACGACAAGGGAAGAAGAAATGAAGGCTTTGCATGACAATAATACTTGGCATCTTGTTCTTCGTCCTACTCACAATATTGTAATAGGATCAAAATGGGTTTACCGGATCAAATACAAAGAAGATAGGATGATTGATAGGTACAAGGCACGTCTTGTTGCCAAGGGATTCGCACAAATCTCAGGAGTGGACTTTGATGAGACCTTTAGTCCTGTCATAAAACTAACCACTATTCGACTGGTTATGGCAATTGCAGTGAGTTTAAAATGGCCAATGAAGAAATTAGACGTCAAGAATGCTTTTCTTCATGGCAAATTAAAAGAAACAGTGTACATGGAGCAGCCCCCGGGTTTCAAAAATCCTAATCTTCCATCATTTGTCTGTAAACTAAACAAGTCCATTTATAGGCTCAAGCAAGCTCCACGCACCTGGTTTGAATATCTTTCTAAAGCACTATTTAAACTAGGCTTTGTTAATAGTAAATCTGATTCATCTTTGTTTATTTTACAGGACAAGGGAGTACTCATTTTGCTTTTGATATATGTAGATGATGTTATAATAACAGGAAATAACTCTTCTGTTATTCAATCGATCATCTTAACATTAAGTACAATCTTGCACTGAAAGACCTTGGGACACTTCGGTATTTTCTTGGGATAGAAATCAAATATTTCCAAAATGGGGTATTTTTATCTCAAACTAAGTATACACAAGATTTACTATCAAAGGCAAAGATGCTTGATTTTACTCCTGTGGCAACACCCATGGCTATAAAAACAACTACAAATCTTAAGGACAGTGAACCTGTGAATGCTACAGAATATCGAGGCCTAGTTGGTGGCTTACAATATTTGACCTTTACAAGGCCGGATATAACATACGCTGTAAATAAAGTATGCCAGCGCTTCAATGATCCAACCAAGGCAGATCTCAAATCAGTAAAAAGGATCCTTCGATATCTCAAAGGATCATTAAACTATGGCATTCGTTTTTTGTCTCAAAGTTCATTAACACTATACTCCTTTTATGACTCTGATTGGGCAGGTTGTCCTGAGACTAGACGAAGCACCAGAGGTTATTGTGTCTACTTAGGAGCAAACTGCATTTCTTGGAGCTCAAAGAAGCAAACCACCGTAGAAAGATCAAGTGCCAAAGCAGAATATCGATCAATGGCCACCACTGCAGTTGAGATCACATGGATTCAATTTCTTCTTCGCAAAATTGGTCTCACAATGAACAAGAAAACACTTCTATTGTGCGACAATATGAGTGCTCTCTACATGACCAAAAATCCGGTCTTTCACGCGAGGACAAAGCATATCGAGCTCGACTTCCACTTTGTTCGAGAAAAGGTCGCGCAAGGATCCATCTTCACGACAAATTGCAGATGTGTTCACAAAATCATTAAGCAAATACCAATTCCAAAACTGCCCCAACAAGTTAGGAGTCCATCCCATGGACATTCCAAACTTGAGGGGGGCTGATAAGATTCCTTCGTTAATGCCAAAAGATCAGCCACTAGATTATCACTCGTTAATGCCAAATGATCATCCAACAAATTATAAATCATATCTTCAATCAGCAAAATCATCTCATCAAAGTTACTTATGTAAAGTGATTAGTATTAAAAATTGTTTAATTATCAAGTGATAATATGTTATTTTATGCTTATGTTATAATTTATATTTGTGTTTATGTAATATATTATGAAGTATTAATTATGTTTTAAATATAATTATTTTTGTGTATTTTTATGTGTTTATTAGGAAAATTATTAATTTCACGTACTTCGAGGCTCCAAACAGATAAACGGAGGTCAAATTTGGATTCCGGAGGTCTGAAAACCTTAAGATCAGT
>MKYO02016677.1:663963-860441 GCA_002013955.2 Citrus medica
TTTATATTCAAGTTTTAATTTCAATTTTTAGATAAAATAAAATAAACTAATTAAATCTTTTCTCTGTGGATCGACCTCGGACTCACCGAGTTATAATACAACAAGACACTCTTATACTTGGGAGTTAAAATTAGTTTTAAGTTGTGTCATAAAGGACTCCTTGACAAGCTCTCAAACGGTCACAATATCCCATAATTTAATCATTTTAATAGAAGGTTCCTAAACTGACGTAATTATGTCCTTTCCTAGTTGATACCTGTGTGCAATAACATATTTCTTTCGCAATTGTCTTGCATATTATTTCTTTAGAAAGGACGGTACAGAAGCGTCCTTAACTATAGCATTAGCTTGTATTTCAAAATGCAATATGCACCATCAGCGGTGTCTTTTTTATTCATGCTTGGGAAATAGTGGTTATTTTCCGAGGAAGATCTACAAGAACTCAATATTGTTTCTTATGTTTTTTGCATAATATCTGCCATGTCCTGAAAAACAATGTTGCCTTATTCAGGTTATTAGTTTTGACATATTTGTAGAATGTGATGGTTGAACTCTTTGTTGCAGCTTAGTCTTGAATTAGGACTTAATTACATCTCATTTAAATTTGGGATCTAATATGAATATGTATTTGCATATACTATTCTATTTTACATTTTTATGTGCATGTATTGATATGGATGATCTCCCCCCCGCCCCCCTTCTAAATTCTATTCTGCTGTCCTCATTCTTTTTCTCACCCTTCTATTTATTTAATAACTTTTATTACGACCTTTCTTTAGTTTTCATTCTCATTGGTTTATGTAATCTTCTCCGGAGTCATTGAGGTTCATATATATATATATATATGTATTCCTTGTTCTTCAGATAACCGGGCTCGAGGTAATTAGCGTCCAAGTGGTGAAAGATAAGTTGGCACCCGCAATGAAGAAAGCCGACCTCGCGATAGAGTTTGGCAAAGGCTTCTACTGTGTACCCTAAATTTTCGAATTGGCATGCGAACGTGGAATCATTCAGAAGGAAGAACACAACTACATCATGAAACGGGAGGTTTTCAATGATAGACATCAAGCTGAACAGTATTTGATTGAAAATACTGAGGTTCTCAACAAGATAATTATGATCTGGAGGAAAAATTTGCTCGAAAGGCATTGACTATATAAAGTATTCTGAGATGATCGAGCTGGGTCAGGTCAATGCAAATATCGGGTCAATACAAATAGAAGAGGACTTGAAAGTGGTGTTATGCCAACAATCGGAGAATTTGACTTGCACATAAATGGTTTCTGGAGATTTGGGCATACCAAGCATATCCCTTAGAACCGAACGAAACTCGGTGTTGTTGATGCTCTTCATTGGGACTCAAAATTACTCTGCTGAGTGCTTAGGGTGAGAGATTTGTACTAGTTCTTCATGCTCTTCTAATGGGCTTTTCCATTGCCTTGATTGTCTTTAACTGTTAGGCTGCTTAGGGTCCATATTTATCGTCCCCAAAAAATTGTAATCATTTAGGCATTGTACATAGGTGGCGTAATTCAAAAATATTTGTCCAAGTTCTTGTAGTTCACTAGTTCATAACCTTTGGGGCAGACTTGTCAAGTGGTCATTTCCTACGCATGTCGGGTTCGGTTTGGGAAAATTAAGATAAATGATGGAGCTATTAGCATCCCTTCCAAAAATCTTATAAAACCCATTACTTAGCCACTTACCATTTTGACCTTAATTTCAATTATATTCTAAATTTTTTTTTATTAAACCCATCTTAATACTCTAAGGGCGTATTTTATCCTTTGATTATAAACATGTAATATTTATAATTTTTATTTGAAAATCATATTTATCCTATATTATTATTACCTCCACCAAACAAACGGAGTCTCGACACTATAGAAATATTAAATTTGTTAATACAGACGACAGAGACATATATCTAATTGTAACTCAACCCCGTTATTACTCAGGTCTTGTTGACTATTATTTAATAGCATGATTTGCGGTTGTGATCACCTAGTCTAAACTCTATAAACCGTAGTCAAGCAGCCAGCTGTCCGAGTGAAAATTAGTTATCGCTTGACTTTGACATTAACACATCCACAGAATGAGATAATGAATTGATGATACCAACAAATTTGAGCGTTCTATTTTCCACATAACAAGATAGCAGAGTAGCACTCAATCGAGTTAGCACTCAAATCGGAATTTGGGATTCAGCCGAGCATGTGGTCGAATGAGCGGTTCTCTTGCACCAAAACGACCACCGTTTTGATGGGGCTGCTGCTGCTTTCTTCGGCTACCATTTTTGTGATATTTTTTTTCAATGTGAAAATAACGATGTTTTGACGATTATTTGTGTCCGAAGATATTTATAGAAAGACAATGAGATAGAGAGAGAGATAGAGAGAGAGGAGAGAGGAAAGCGTGAGAAAGATGCCGAGTTATGTAAGAAATAAAAAATTTTATTTTAATTTATTAATTTGGTAGGGCCTGGGATAGTGAGAGGAAATCAGGAAAAGATTATTGACAAAAAAACGTTTACTTTAGTAATTAATATATGTTTTAAAACGTGTTAAGTAAAGATAAATAAGAAATGCGTGTAACACGAATCCAATTGACGCATCAGAGTATATATACATCGAATGACTCCAACACACAACATGCTATATATTTAGGTTTTTTGAGCGACCAAATCTGACGTGCTGCCTGCTTGTGAATTGGCTTTATTTGTGGGGAAAATTTATGGTGCAATTATGGTATTGTGTCATATTTGTATCTAGTTATTGGATATTAGTGGACTTCACCAATCTAAGTGCGTCAAACGGTTGGATGCAATTGTGGTACAGTACCACAATTGCACCGTAGCCTGATCCTTATTTGTGTCGTCAACTATTCATATTTACAGATAGCTAGTTACATGTCATCATCCACATCAGAACTAGTTATGAAATCTTTCATCTTGCATGTCAAAGTAAAAACTACTATTAAAGTATTCGATAAATACTTAGAGGTTACTCTGGAGATATAATTGCTGTTTTTCCACAATTATTTGATAAAAAACAAGCTCCAAAAATCTGATTTCAAACAAACTTTACTTAATATCAAACGTTTGCCTTCACAAATAGTTATAACCAAAAAATCGCAACAATAAACAAAGTTTACAATGTCAAATTGCATAGATATGAAGCATTTTGTTTTAGAAGATCATTTGATCGCATAATGTTTTACATATTTCAATACAATGAAAGTGGCAGTTTGGCATCATTATTTGTTACAGCTGATAATAAAGACTTAAATGACTTCTATCTTTTATGACTCTAATTGATTTTGGTCTATTTTATATATCCCAGATATTTCTCAATGAAAAGTATGATAATATGTAAAAACTAAATTATGAAAAATAAATGTTGATCCTCGGCTAATCTATTTCCAAAATTTGCAACAGTCCCATCGAGAGGGGGATTAGCATGTCATCATGATCATAGAGTAAGTTGAGAAATTTAATTTTTTTTATTATTACATTTTGATACATTAATTAATCATGTGAACACCAATAAATGTACCATATCAATCATCTGTTGAAGCAAGTAGTATAAGGTTTGAATCCATGTTCAGATGAGTGGAAAGAGAATTGAATTGCTGTTAGGTTTAAATTTAAAAAAAAAAATTCAAACTGTAGAAGTCATGACAATCGATGTGTTGATCAACGTCCTTCTCAACAAGTCATATTACACGGCAGCATCAGCATGCGTAGGCAATGAGGCATACATTTTTTTATTTTAAGTATATGTACTAGATAAATTATATCGAATAGCAAATTATTTTTGACAGCACTTTCGATCGGTATACATGATCTTAAACTAAAAAGGTGGGTTAGGGCTCAATGTCATGGACCACTCAAATTCTGGGACAAAGAGATTAAATGCACAAGCCAAGATGTGCTAGCTTGACTTGATGCTAGAAGGTTCCAGCTCTAGTCAAGAATGGCAACTTAAGTAGACAACAAATTAATATTAAAGCTACCAAGACAGTTCCAAAATGAGAACGTCTACATATTTTGTAATTGAGTATATCAATCTTTTAGTTACAAGTTTTTACATGTGTCTGTGTATTTTTTAAATTATCAATCATACAAATACAATATAAATTAAAATAAAGTAATTGGATATAGATGCATGATCACGTTGAGTCGTCGACAATAAAATTAAGAAAGGAGACTTGTTCCATTTTCTAACACCATATTAAAAAAGAACCAAGTTGTTGAGTAATTGAACGTCTACAAATATGAACACCACAAATATGGAGGAAGTTGCAGTAGGGCACTGCCAACGAGTCAAAAGATAGTGACATGCATGCTCAAGAAAATTATTAACCTCAGGACTTTTCAAAGAACCCAGCAAGTTGTTAGATTAATTTGTTTCGACCATTCAGGTTGTCATTATTATCAGTGTAGAAGGTTTTTTTTTTCTTTTTCTTCCACTACGGTTCATGGTCATGGTGATTTTCCTCTATAAATGGGCTGGCAAGAATTGGTGTTAGAATATCACACTTTGCAATTTCGTTTAACTCTATGGCTAAGTTCTTTTCCTCTCTCAATACCCCTTCAATGGCTCCCGTCGTCTTGTTTCTTCTTGGGCTGCTAATGGCTGCCTTAGATACAACAAGTATATATCTTAATTTCTCGAGAAAATTATCAAAACTTCTTTGTTGTTCATAAAAAATTTAATTTCTGTTAATGTTTCAAAATCTATCAAATTCGCTTTCAAGAGCTTGACCAAGTAGTTTTTAAGCAATGTTTTAGCTGATCCTCGATGATCGAATATGGAAGTGATAGTGACTAAAAACTGATTTTGCACTTTATTCATTTCCTACTTTTTTTCTTTTAATCCATCAAAACAAACCCGTACGGTATCATTCAATTTTCTGTGTTTTAATAATACTTTACCTATTGTGTTTTAATAATACTTGACCTACTACAATTTTTTTTTTATAAACATTGAGTTTTAATTAGTGTTTACCACATCAAGGGAAAAATAATAATAAAAGCATAAAACAAGTTAGAATTTAACATAATTTTTTTTTAAGACAGAATTTTTGAAATATACGGTGCGAAATGATTACTTTACCGAAACCCAACGTAACCATTAGATCATTTTCCCTATCCTTCTCTCTATCCATGGATTAATATTATTCATTAACTACTATTATAATTTCTTAATTTGTTCATTTTCTATATATTGCATTTTACAGGTGCCCAAATAGGTGTTTGCTATGGAATGCTTGGTAACAACTTACCATCAAAACGAGATGTCATAGCTCTCTACAACCAAAACAACATCAGAAGAATGAGACTCTATGATCCAAACAGAGAAGCACTCGAAGCTCTCAGAGGCTCCAACATTGAAGTAATGTTGGGCCTTCCCAACGACGACCTCCGAAGAATCGCTTCCAATCAAGCCGAAGCAAACACTTGGGTCCAAAACAACGTCCGAAATTTTGCTAACAATGTCAAGTTCAAATACATTGCTGTAGGAAATGAAGCAAAACCTGGAGATAACTTCGCTCAGTACCTTGTTCCCGCCATGAGAAACATACAAAACGCCATCAACGCAGCCGGCCTTGGAAACCAAATAAAGGTTTCTACTGCCATCGAAACTGGAGCTCTTGGCGAATCTTTCCCTCCTTCAAGAGGCTCATTTAAACAAGATTACAGACCCATTCTTGATCCCCTCATTCGCTTCCTCAACGAAAACAGATCCCCCTTGCTTGTCAACCTGTACCCTTACTTCGCAATTGCTGGTAACCGCCAAATATCTCTGGATTATGCACTATTTAGGTCACAACAGACGGTCGTTTCCGACGGATCGTTAAGTTACCGAAGTCTTTTTGACGCCATCTTGGATGCTGTTTACGCCGCGCTGGAGAAAACTGGCGGGGGGTCGCTGGACATCGTGATATCAGAGAGTGGGTGGCCGACGGCTGGTGGTGACGGAGCGTTGACGAATGTTGATAATGCAAAGACTTATAATAATAACTTGATACAACATGTGAAGCGAGGGTCACCAAAGAAGCCTGGAAGGCCTATTGAGACTTACATATTTGCTATGTTTGATGAGAATGGCAAAACGGGACCTGAGATTGAGAGGCATTGGGGACTTTTTGCTCCAACTAGGCAGCCTAGATACCAGATTAATTTTAATTAATTAACTAAGCTAAAGCAGCTGCATGCACCAACAGGATCCGAGGTAATATTTATACCGGAATAAATTCTACCACATGTACTAGTGAATAAGAGTTTGTATCACCACCTTCAATGGGTGCATGAGAGCAAATTTCATGAACAATAATGTCAATGGTTACGGTTTTGCAAAGCTTAATTTATAATACTATGTCCGATCCTCATTTGTGTACAACGTGTAGGACAATTTAAAGGGATGGTTGATGTTAAATAACAATAGGCCTAAATTAAAACTAAATGGTTATCATATTGAAAACAAAACTGAATTGAATTTGAAATTTTAGTTTGGTTCAGGGTAAACTGAACTATGTGTCCAGTCCTCTCTCTTTCTAAGATTTGAATTTTGATGGCCAACAAAAGAAATTAAATTGCTTGAAAATCATTTGGTCAAGTCCCTAGCAAAAGAGTTTTATCCTATAGTTGTTTTATTAAAATTTTATCCTGTAGTTTTTTTATTAAAAACATGTAATATAATTGTTTAATTATGGTATAAAAGTAAATCATAATTATCGACTTTTTAGAGCTTACATTATCACAAAATAACGTTGTCTAATATGCAAGGAAATAATTTGTTGAATATAGACGGCAAAGACTATATCTAATTCTAACGCGATCCGTTTTTTACTTGAGTCTTGTCGACTAGTACATTAATAATATAATTTGTGCTTGTCATCACTTGATAAGAATCATACAAAGATGACAATAATATACAGCAAGGATCAAGATCATAATGTGATGCACATATGACAACGATGAGGACCATAGTAATATACACACATGGCAAGCATCAAGTGCATCATGTGATGCATAGATGGAAAGAATTAAGAACATTAAGACAGGCACAGATGACGATAATCAAGGCCTTTATATCATACACATATGAAAAGTACCAAGAATAAAATTAAATTTGAAAGATGAATTCCTCATTTTCAATTTTTGGTTATTTTCCTTTTTTGTTATTCAAGAACTTGTATAAATAAGCCTTTAAGCCAATGAGAATAATAAGAGTGAAATCTATATTTTCTCTTAAAAGTTTTCAATCACCTTGCTTTAACTCTAGAAACCTTATTCAAGCAGCCAGCTGACAGAGTGAAATTTAGTTATCGGTTGACGTTGACATTAACACATATGCAGAGTCGATGATGATACCAACAAATTTGAGTGTTCTATTTTCCACATAACAAGATAACAAGTAGCATTCAATTGGAATTCAGCTGCCTTATTGAGCACGTATTGATAAAAATATTTTAAATATACAAATACAATATTGAAAGTGGCAGTTTTGGCATTATTTGTCACAGCAGACAAAGACTTAATTAACATCTCCTTTGACTCCAATTGATTTTGGTCTATTTTATATGTCCAGGCTATTCCTCAATGAAAAATACAATATATAAATTAAATTATGAAAAATAAATGTTTATCCTCTGCTAATCTATTTCCAAAAATTGCAGGAATCCCATCTGATGGGCTAAAAGTACCATATCTTCTCATAAATTAACATGTCATCATGACCATATAAATGTGCAATTCTTTTCCTAGTTTTAAAAGTTGAGAACTCTTAAACATTTTTATTATTAATCTTGTTTGAGCAAGAGTAAGCGGTTTTAACCCTTTCAGGTGGGTGGGTAGAAAATTGAATTGTCCTTAGGCTAACATTAAAAAAAAAATCATATTTGTAGAAGCCGTAACAATAAAATTGTGTTTCTATGTCCTTCTCGAGCTGTACAAGTTATTACAAGGCAGCATCAGCATGCATATGCAAGCATGTTTTCTTGTGTAGCATGAGTACCAGATAATTAAATATCAATAATTAACAAATTATTTTTCGATAGCTCTTTCGATTGGTATGATCTTTAACCAAAATGGGTCAACTGAGTAAGGGCTCATGCCCATCAGCTCATGCATGAATAGCGGCTTAAATTAAGGAACAAATTAATATTAAAGCCACCACAAGACATTTCTAAAATGAGAACGTCTAAATATTTTGTAATTTGTACATGGATCCTTTGAGTTAAATGTTGTCACATATGTATCGGCTTATCTTCAAAATAAGCAATCATACAATAAGAGAAAGTAAATTAATACACGAATGATTATATAAGTAACATGTGACATTATACAATATTGGATTTTTGCATGACCACAGCGATGATAAAATCTAATCACGTCTTGCTCCATTTTCTAATACCATATTAAAAATAACCGTGTTGTTGAGTAATTGAATGTCAACAAATATGAACACCACAAATATGGAGGAAATTGCAGCAGGGCACAACCTATGAGCCAAAAGATAGTGACATGCTCAAGAAAATTATGAACCTCAGTACTTTTCAAAGAACCCAAAAACAAACTGGTTGATTAATTTGTTTTGAAATACTTAAGATGTCAACATATATATATATATATATATATATATATTTCTGCCAATATGATTCATGGTTATGGTGATTTTCCTCTATAAGCAGCGGCGTAGCTAACATGGGACAGGCCCCAGGTGGCTTTTAAAATTTCTTTTGATGGTTATCTTAAAAATATATATTTTATTTATTATTTATAAAAATGCCCCAGGTGAATTGTGGAATTTTGAAAGTGCCACACGTAATTATAAAAAAATTTCATGTTGCCCCTAACTTAAATGTCTAATTCTAAATAATTTGATTAGCTATCATAATTTCATAAAAATTAATAAGACAACAAGAGAACTGCTTTTATCAAATGAAATCCATTAAAAAGTCAATTAAAACAAGTTAAATCTAAACTTTACTCTTTCTTTCATCTCTTCCATGGAATAAAGTGTGGTTTGTGGACTCCACAGCAGATTACCCGGTTAGCAGTGCTCGTCACCGTGTGCGTGGATTTCTTCTTAGTTTTCTTCATTCGTATGGTCTGATTTTTGAAATTGGAAGTTTATTAATTCTAATTTTTTATTATTTCGTTGTTTTTCCATTTTAAAATTCCTAATTTTATTATATATCCATGTTTGATTTTTGTGTTGCCATATATAAATATTTTTGCCGTTATTAAAAGATTTAAGAACAAATTAAGTTATCAAGATCAGTACACTGTACACTGAATTTTTAATGAAAACCCATAATATTTTGTCTAGTTCAGTAACGGTAATTTTCATGTATATTCTTTTTATTTATGTTGAAAATTTTCTTTGAACGATAAATATCATATTTATTCGATAATTATCATATTTATTCGATAAATATCATATTTATTCGATAAATATATTTCTTTGAACAGCCATGGATAAATATTTAAGAAAGAATTCAACAATTGCAACCTCATTAGGAAAAATGAGTGGCGGTTCAAAAGAAAAAGTTAAGAGTTAATTTGGATGATCTTCCAAGGGATCCCGGTTTACGAATGGCAATTTCAAAGTCAGATCCTAATATTCAAGATGAAGTTCGGAGAGCATACTTGCACATGGCTCATTTTCAACCTCAGAGCCATGATTTTCCTACTAGGTCGTTAGGACAAATATCACAACGATTTGTCCTGAATTGATTAGATAATTATCCTGATTGGTTAGAATATAGCATAGTAAAGGATTCAGCTTTTTGTCTTTACTTTTATGTTTTCAGAGAAGAAAATGGTAGTCAAGGGGGTGGTCCATGCTTTACTGGTGAAGGGTTTAGAAATTGGAAGAAAAAAGAAATGTTGAGGCAATATGTTGGTGGCGCAAATAATGCTCATAACATAGCGAGGCGTCATTGTGAATCATTGATGAATCAGAAGGCACATGTTGCCACATTTTTCTTTAACCATTCTAAAAAAATTAAAAGGGAGTACCGAGTTTGTTTAACTGCTGTAATCGATTGCATTCGATTTCTTTTGAAGCAAGGCCTTGCATTTCGTGGTAATAATGAATCTCAAAGCTGAAACAATAAAGGAAACTTTCTTGAGCTTCTACAATTTCTTGCTGATCACAATGAGGAAATTAAAGGTGTTATTTTCAACAATACTCCAGCAAATCTCCAAATGACATCCCCTGATATTTAGAAACAAATTGCAAGTGTTTGTTCAACTGAAACTTCTAGAGCTATTGTTAAAGAAATTGGTGACTCTTTCTTTTCTGTTATGATAGATGAGTCTCGTGACATATCCACCAAAAAGTAAATGGAAGTTATGTTGCGTTATGTGGATAAAATAGGACGTGGTTGAGTGTTTTATCGTATTGAACATGTTATTGGTAACAAAGTTGTCTTTCTTAAAGCATCACTTGACACACTATTTGCTAGACATGGATTAAGCATGTCTAAGTTGTGTGGGCAAGGATATTATGGTGCTAGTAACATTCAAGGTGAACTTAATGGTTAGAAAACACTCATTTTGAAAGAGAATGAATCTGTTTATTACATTTATTGTTTTGTCCATCAATTACAATTGGCCCTTGTTTCTGTAGCAAAAAAGCACTAAGAAGTTAATGATCTGTTCAGTTTAGTTGCTAAAGTTATTAATGTTGTTGCAACCTCATCTAAACAATTTGATATTCTTAGAGAAAAGCATTCTATTATAGTTATTGAAGCACTTACAATAGGCGAGCTTAAAAGTGGGTATGAATCAAGAGATTAATTTAAAGCGTGCTGGCGATACACAGTGAAGCTCACATTACGGTATATTAATAAGCATTATTACCATGTTCTCATCCATAATTGATATGCTTGAGATTATTGCAAATGATGCATAAAATTCTGAGCAACGATTTGATGCAAATTCAACCTTGAAGTTCATGCAAGCATTTGATTTTGTGTTTACTTTATACTTGATGAAAAATATTCTTGGTTTTACAAATGAATTGTTACAAGCATTACAAAGGAAAGATCAAGATATTGTGAATTCCATGAAATTAGTTAGCATTTGCAAACTAGGTCTACAAAGCAAAACGTGGATGGAATTCTTTGCTTGGTCAAGTTTCTTCATTTTGTGAGAAGCATTTTATTAGTGTTCCTGTCATGGAAAAAATGTTTCTAACTCCTAGAAGATCAAGGCGTAGAGCGCAAGAGATCACAAACATGCATCATTATCGCACTTACCTATTTTGTGCTATTTTGGATATTCAACTTCAAGAGTTAAACAGTCGTTTTAATGAGGTAAACACTGAATTACTTCTTTGTTTGGCTTGTTTGTGTCCAAAAGATTCATTTGCAACTTTCAATAAAGAAAAGTTATTGTGCCTTACTCAAATTTATCCAAAAGATTTTTCCCTAGTTAATCTCATGACACTAGATACTGAACTTGATGTATACATAATGGATATGTAGTCTAGTGTTGAGTTTTCAAGATTAAATGGGATTGGTGATCTTGCACAAAAAATGGTTGAGACTAACTAGCACAAGGTGTTTTCACTGGTCCATTTATTAGTCACATTAGCATTGTTTTTACCAGTTGCCACTGGCACTGTTGAAAGAGTTTTTTTTAGCTATGAATTATGTGAAGAATCAACTACAAAATCGAATGGGAGATGAATGGTTAAATAATAACCTAGTTGTGTACATTGGAAAAGATGTATTTGACTGTATTGATAATGAAACTATTTTACAACATTTTCGACACATGAAATCCCATCAAGGAATTCTTCATTAGAACAATTGTAATAAGTAAATTTATTACTAATTTATATTACAATTGCGATTTTATATATTGTTATCTAAATTTCAAAATTTATTATCAATTTATATTATAATTGTGATTTTATGTATTGTAATATAAATTTTCAAAATAATATTACATTTTAAATGTGCCCCAAATCAATTAAATTCCTGGCTACGTCCCTGTCTATAAGAGGCTGCTCAAAAGTGGTGTTGGTATCACAACTTTCCATTTGCATTTTTCTCCATGGCTTAATTCTTATCCTTTCTCAATACCCCTTCAATGGTTTCCGTCATCTTGCTACAGCTTGGGCTGCAAGTGGCTACTCTGGACACTACAAGTGTGTGTGTGTGTGTGTGTTTCTCAAGGAAATGATCCAAACCTCCCTGTTGTTTGTAAATTAATCGTTTCGTCTATGCTCAAAATCGATCAAAATTGTCTGCTGTTTACAAGGATGATCAAGTGATTTTCAAGTAGTTTTCTCTCACTAACCACCCAAGTTTGAAAATTGGGAAATATAATGGGGCTAAAAAGGTGTTTTCTCTTTTGCCCTCACTTGATCCCTTTTTTAAGACAAAAAATAATCACAAATCCTTGTGGTTAAGAAATTTCTGTTAACTTTCAATTTTTGTATCTTTTACTATTTTATTCCTAAGATTTTTATTGATAAATAATGAGATTTAACGTTTTACTAGTAAAAGACGCACAACAAGTTGGAAGTTAATAGAAAATTTTAAAAGACGAGGGTTTTAAACATAAGGTGCAAAATGATTAATTTACTTAATCCAACATGGCGGTTTGTTCATTTTCCCTATCTATCTTTCTCTATGTATTGATATTATTCATAACTATAAGTTTTAATTTGTTGATTCTATATATATCGTTGCAGGTGCTCAAATAGGTGTTTGCTATGGAATGCTTGGTGACAACTTACCATCAAAATCAAATGTCATAGCTCTCTACAACCAAAACAACATCAGAAAAATGAGAATCAATGTTGAGTTGCTAGAATCTTTTTTATGCCTAGTTGGATGCTATTTATGCTGCGTTGTGTTGAGCACATGCAACCTTTTTCACTTTGGTTAAACATGCATGTGGCTAGTATAAAAAGGTTGAATACGCCACCAAGGTTAGCATCGAACCTTGAAAATTTGAAAAGTGCCAAGACATTTGCTTTGAAAATGGCTAGCATGCATGGCAAGGTTCAACTATAAATAGAGGAGTAATCGTTCATTGAAGGCATTCTAAAATTTGAGGGAGTAACAATTCAATTGTGGAATTGTTAAGAGAGTGAGCAATTAAAGAGTATGTAATTGAGAGGTTTTTCCTTTCAAGTGTATAAGAGTACTGAGTATATTTGGGTTCTAGGAAGTGAGGTTTTTTTTACTCAAATATTGTACTCCAATAATTGTTAATGATATAATTATTTTCTCTTACTCTCGTAGACGTAGGCATATTGCCGAACCACGTTAAGTTTTGTGCCCTTTATTTTTCTTATGATTATTTGGTGCGCTTAATTCCACATTCTGTGCACAATAAGTGGTATCAGAGCTAACGGTTAATTCTTGCGGTAGATGGTACTATTTATGTATATGATACTATTCACGTACGGTACTATTCATGAATACAGTGGAGCCAGTAGTTCATATTTAAGAGGATCAAAATGTTCATAATGGTGTGGATTTATGTATGTCTAGGAAAGTTTTGTTCCAAAGGCGATAAGAGTCTAGGAAGACTGGATTTTAACTAGGACCAGTGTGGCCCTTCCAGTCTTTCTTGGGAACTTTCCTGATATATTTTTTCCATACGTACTAATCTCTAAGGTGTGAAGAGTTTATTGAGAAAATGGTAGAAAGTGAAACTTTCAGATGTAGGGAGAGATCTACCTAAACTATTCCAAAAGACACTTCAAGTGGAAAGCGAGACTTGTCACATCGCCAATCAACACTTGTTATAGGAGATCAGAAGATCGATGTTGAAAAATTTGATGGGAAAATCAACTTCAGTATGTGGAGCACGAAGTTATAGATGCTCTTATTCAAATCGATCTTGATATTGTCCTAAAAAATAAAAGACAGTTGTATGACGAAGAAACTTGGGATTATATAAACGAGAAAGTCTATGGTCATATTAGATCTTGCTTAACCATGAGGTGAAATATTTGGTGAAAGATGAGGAGTATATTATAACTTTATGGCATACATTAAAAGAAAAGTACCTGTTGAAAAGTCTTAAAAATCGTCTTCATGCAGTGAGTCAAGTATATGGCTTTTGAATGAAGCCCGAGGTATCAATGCATGATCATGTCTCAAGATTTGAAAAGTTACTTATAGATTTGAAGAATATTAATAAAGATATTAAGGATGAATTTGGTCCATTTTATATATTCTGGATATTCCTCAATGAAAAATAAAATATATAAAAAATGAAATTATGGAAAATAAACGTTTATCCTCTACAAATTAGTTTCTGGAAATTGCAAGAATCTCATTTATGGCTAAGAGTATAATTTCTCCTTACGAATCAACATGTTATGATGCCATTACATTGAGCCGTGCAATTTTTTTCCTAGATGCAACTGTTGAGAACTTTAAACCTTTGTTGACTAAATTTTGATTCATTAATTATGTCAACATGCATGTTTTGTGCACCGTATCATAAAGTAGAATTTATACCACCATATAAAGAAATCAATGAGTAAATAATGTGATAAAATTTTTTCAATCCTTATACTTTGAGTTAATTAGTGGTTAGTTCCTAAATTTTTAAAAAATGTCCAAAAAGGTCCATACCGTTACTTCTAGCTAATAGATCTAACTTTTCAAGGAATTTTTATTTTTTGTATGATATATCCTTAAAATTCCAACAATCATGCTGCCTCTTTGACTATCGTCAAATTCTTATAAGAGTTCATCCTACTTTCAACTTCAAACTCTCATCATTTCATATCTTCTCATCAAAGTTTAAGCTCTTAAAATTAAAATCAAAGAGCAATATTTGAAAGGACGTAATTTTATATTTTATTATATTGAATTAACTAATCTAAATATGTATAATATAGATATAGTAGAAGCAAGCAGATTCAATTTCAAATACTAGTTAGAATTTTAGAAATTGAAAGTTATATTAGAATAATTTTTTAGTAGTCTTTGAATTATAATATTTGGTGTTATATGTTTGTTATATTAATTTGACTTATTTTAAAGTTGGTTCATTCTATGGTTGTGATATCAATCACAGTATTAATACGTACTTAAATATAAATCATGTAAATGAAATATAAGACATGTTAATTTAACATAAAACTTATAAATTAACATTATGTGTAAAACAAATTAAACATAAATTATGTAAGTGGAACATAAGACTTGTAAATGGAAGATAAAATAAGTAAATTAACATAAAATTGGTAAATTTCTATATTAATAATAAATAAATAACATCTTATTCTACAAATATAATGTTTGAGGAATAAAATAGGGTGGCCACGATCTCCTCAAAGTAAAGAGTGAGCAAATAGTTGATAGATTACCAGGAGAAAATTTTGGTGCTTTGAGCAGACCACATCGACCAAGTGGTAATTTTGGTCACCGCGAGCATATCACCTCGACCAAATGATAATTTTGATGACCTCAACCAGGACATTATTTGGTGACATCGAGCAGATCACTTTCATCATGTGGTAATCATGATGACTCGAACAGACCACATCGACCAGGTGATAATTCTTGAGACCATGAGCAGACCACCTTGACCAGGAGGTTATTTTGGTGACCTCAAGTAGGCCACCTCGACCATAAGATAATTCTAGTAACCTCGAGCAGATGGGTTTGAGGAGATATTGGACCAAGTCACCAGGAAGCTAGACTTAGTCAAAATGAACCACCACAGACCTCCTCTGAAAAATCAGGGTACGAACTTATTCCATTAATGGTTATTGCCACGATCTAAGGTCATGAGTTTATGGGTTTTTTCGACTTCTCTCTCTATGATTTTTTTTAATTGTTTTATCTTTATAAGGAGAGGAGAAACTATTTTATTTTTTATTTTTTATTTTATTTTTCCAGTAAAACTCATAAATTGACTTGAGCATTGGAGAGTTTACGCTGGAAAAACTTCCCACGTCTCTGACCATTCTCTGTAATTTCAGGTACTTGTTGATCATTAGCTTGAAGGTTATCTGCTCATAAATATTCTGGTCATAGTTGGAGGATCATTTTGGAGATCAACCAATGGCTACCCACCAAATAAATTTAATGCTGATGTAGGGATCTGAGCTCGAGTCACTAACCAACTCATTCGGATTTTGGCATCAACATTTGATGCCGTCGATGGGGAACGATAAGAAAAGCCATAAGAAAATGTTGAGATTCATTGGATGGAAAAAATGACGCCAGTGGAACAAATTGTTGTTGGCAAATATAGCTTGCAAGAATGCTGCCCAGAGGTGATAAGAAAAATCAGGTTGAGCTTCAGTCTAATTATCCAATATATATGAAATTGAGGAGCGTGAATTATTTATTAATCATTGCTTTGTTATTTGTTAATTACAATAAAACTTCATATCTTGATGTAGAAGTGATTGAACTACTTATGGAATTTTATTTTTCAAATTAATGCTAATTAGCCCAAATTTATTCTATTTGATTGAGAAATTGCTAAGAATTAAGTAGAAAAAAAAAAAAAACTGAGTAATAGCCATGATTTAATGAGTTAATTTGATTGGGCCCTCATTTCATTGAAACGTTAGGCATGTAGGATGGTTTGACATTACTCATTGGGTTCAAAAGATTAGCATCTTCTTATGTACTAATCAATCCAGTTTTGTAGTTGTGGCTTTGGCGCAAGAGATGTTTGATAAACTTTCTCAGGATGTAAGAATTGTTTCGTGACTTTATTTAAAATAATTGAGGAACATGATTTCCAAAGGTCAGAACAACAATGTCACAAGATAGCCAAAAAGCAACATTAAGGATGTCCTACCAACATCAAAAGAAGGAGGTATAGCCTTGGGCAAAACAAGAATTCCAAAAACACCGTAAACTAGTATATTACCAAGAGACACTTAGAGTTCAATAAAGTCAGTTTGTTGTTGATGTTGCGAAAGTGTGGGTTGAACAATTCCTAAAATTCTGGGACTGTGACTTTTGGAGAAATATAAATGTGAAAAACAAATACAAAGAAAATAGGACACAATAATTTATGTGGTTTGGAATAATGCCTACGTCCACGGGCAAATAGTGAAAGATAATTTTACTAATAAAATGAGAATTTATAAAAGTGAGAAAAGCTCTCAAAAACCCACAAACCCAATACACCCTATAAACTTCTCCTAGCACTTAAGTAGAAGGTCTCTAAAAACTCTCAAATTGCTTCGCTTGCTTGATCTCAAAATTTGGGTGATTTAATCTCTCCTCTATATTTATAGGCATTGCTCACCTACTATTACATTCAATTTGCCTAATTTGTCAAATTGGCAAATTGAATTTTGAAACAAAAAAATCAACTTTGATGGGCATTGAATTTGGTGCCCACAAAGCAAAGTTTGATTTTTGTTATTTGAGTTTGATTTTAATTGTTTGATTTTTCAACAATTCTCTACCTCGGCAAATTGTTTTTTTTTTTTAAATTTGAGCTGACTATCAACAAACTATTCTCTAGTTTATGTCTTTTCTGACTGCTTTTAAACTTGTAGAATATTGATCAAGTGTAGACAATGCTCAAACTTGATCACCGTCATTACCTTGGTCAACATATCTGCGACATTCTCTGCAGTCTTGATTTTTTGAAAAAGAATCTTCCCTTCATTAATAATTTCCTGAACAAAGTGAAATCGTACATCAATATGCTTCATACGTGCATGATATACTTGGTTCTTTATTAAGTGAATAGCACTTTAACTATCACAATAGACATTAATGTGCTCTTGTACAAATCCTAAGTTTTCAAGCAAGCTTTGTAACCAAATAGCCATTTTAACAGCCTCTGTAATTGCCATGTACTCGGCCTTTGTGGTCGATAATGCAACTGTAGACTGTAGTGTAGACTTCCAACTGATTGGCCCTCCAGCAAAAGTAAATACATATCCAGTGGTTGCCTATCATTTGTCCAAATCACCAGCATAATCAGAATCGAAGTACCCGATCACACCTTGACCAAGTGTATCATCTCGCTCAAATAATAAACCAACATTTATAGTTTTCTGAATGTACAGTAGAATCCATTTCAAAAATTTCCAATGTCCTTTACCAGGATTATACATATACCTGCTCATTATACTAACTATATGTGAAATGTCAGGCCTTGTACACACCATTGCATACATCAAGTTACCCACTTTTGAGTATGGAACTTGTAACATGTATTCTCGTTCCGCATTTGTCGAAGGAGATAATTGTGCAGAAAGCTTGAAATGAGAAGCCAACGCGATACTTACAGGTTTTGTCTAGTCAGTCATGCCAAACTGTTGTAGTACCTTCTTCAAATATTGCTTCTGGGACAAGCTGACTTCACCATGAGCTCTATCTTTACATTTCTCCATGCCAAGAATCTTCTCAGCTTCACTTAGATCTTTCATCTCAAATTCTTAATTGAGTTGAGTCTTTAACTTCTCAATCTCATTTTTTCTCTTGGATGCTATTAGTATATCATCAACGTACAAGAGCATAGATACGAAGGATCTCTCTTGTAACTTGCGAAAATAAGCACAATGATCAAACATATTTCTTGTGTACCTTTGCCCTTTCATAAACTGATCAAATCGCTTGTACCACTGCCTCAGAGATTACTTCAAGGCATAAAGCGATTTTATCAATATACAAACCCAATTTTCTTTTCCAGCAACCTTAAATCCATCTGCCTGGTCATGTAGATTTCCTCTTCCAAATCACCATGTAAAAATGCAGTTTTTACATTAAGCTGAACTAGTTTAAGATCAAATTGCACAAACATGCTAGCAAAATTCGAATAGACGAGTGTTTCACAACTGGAGCAAATACCTCATTGTAGTATATTTCTTTCTTCTGAGTATAACCCTTCGCTACTAATCTAGCATTTTATCAAATTTCATTTTTACGAGGAAATCTTTCTTTTTTTACATATACCCATTTGCACCCAATTGCATTATAACTCTCAAGTTTCATTTTTGTGAAAAGACTGTGTTTCTTTGTTTATAGCTCTCTTCCACTGTATACTTTCTAGGTTACTTATTGTTTCTCTATAAATGAAAGGAACATCATCAGCTACAATTAGAAGTGCATAGGCCACCATATCAACAAAGCGAGCAGGTCTACGAATCTCTCTGTGTGGCCTTCTATATGCAATTGAATCTTGTTGCTATAAAGGTTCCTGGGTCAGAACCTCTTCATCATCTTCAGTTGACGGAGAATCATTATCCGTCTCATCGATCAGTTTTAACCTTTTCAAACTCCACCTGCTGCAAAGTTTTACTGGTCTTGTCATTCTCTGGAGAATCTTTTTATTTCAACATCGTTGATTCATCAAAAGTCATATCTCTGCTGAAGATAATCTTTTTTGTAACATGACACTAGAGGTGGTATCCTTTTACTCTATCAGTTATACTCATGAACAATACTTTCTTTGCTCATGGGTCTAACTTAGATTCCTTTACATGATAATAAATAGTACAACAAAAAACATGTAAAGAATCATAATCAGTAGTAGGATTATTAGTCCATATCTTTATAAGTGTTTTTTCCTCAATTGCAGTTGATGGCAAAAGGTTGATCATATGGCACTATATACAACTGCCCCAGCCCAAACCTCTTTCCTTAATCCAGCATTCAACAACATACACCGAACTTTCTCTAGTATAATCTCGATCATGCATTCTGCCACCCCATTCTGTTGTGGTATATCTCGAACAATAAAGTGTTGCACAATGCCCTTATCTTGGTATATTTGTAGAAATTAATCATTCTTGTACTCACAACTATTGTCTCAGCAAAGTCTTTTGACCTATCGACTAGTCTAAGTCTCAACCATTTTCTTCCATTTAAAAAATATGCCTAAAACTTTATTCTTGTTCTTCATCAAACACACCCAGACTTTTCTTGAATAATTATCAACGAAAGTAACAAAATAGTGCATACCTCCCAAAGAATCTGTTTTGGTAGGTCCCCACACATCATTATGAACATAGTCTAGAATCCCTTTTGTATCGTGAATTGCTAAACCAAGCTTCACCCTTGTCTACTTGCCCAGAACACAATGTTCACAAAATTCTAATTTGTAAGAATTTGTACATTTTAATAAGTCTTGCTTCACCAAAGTCTGCAATGCTTTTTCACCAGCATGTCCCAAACACATATGCCACAATTTGATTGCTTCTAAATCTGCATCTTTTCTAGAAACGTTTAATACTGATCCAATAGCTATACTTCTTTGAAAATAGTATAAGTTATTTCTTCTTATGCCTTTCATCACTGTCAAACCCCCAGCTACTACCTTCAACAATGCATCTCTCAAAATGATTATAAGCGCTTTAGATTCTAGGACTCCTAATAATTTTTCTTCAAACTTGGTATGTAGCGAACATCCGTCAAGACTTAGATAGAGTCATCATGATTCCTTAATTGGATTGTACATATTCCTATGGATTTACAAGCATTGTCATTGCCCATGAAAACAACTCCACAATCTAGCTTCTTTAGGCTAGAAAACCAGCTCTTGTTAGGAAACATATGATAAGTACAACCCAAATCCAAAATCCATTCATATAAGAAACATGTCAGCATCATGCCAACTAGACTAAATTCTGACTCTTTACCATGCTCTGCTACACATGCATCAGAAGTAGCCTTGCCTTTTTGTAACTTAAGATAATTTTTTTCCAATGCCCTTTCTCGCGACAAAAAGCATATTCATCTTTGGCACACCTTCCTTTAGACTTGCTACTTTTTAGGTTTGCGACTTTGTGAATGACCTCTCGATGTCAATGCTTCTATAACTATATCTCTGTAATTTTTTGTATCTTTCATTATAGTCTCAGAGTTGTATAATGCACTGCATATAGCATTAAATGTGACATTGTCCTTCCCATTAAGTAAAGTGGTGGTGAGATGATCATATTCATTAGGAAGGGAATTCAACAACAACAGTGCCTTATCTTCATCTTCAAATTTCTCATCCAAATTTAGCAAATCTACCAATATTTTATTGAATGAGTTCACATGGTCATTCATCGACATGCCAGGTGCATATGTGAATCGATAGAGTTTTTTCTTCATATAAAGCCTATTTTCAAGGCTTTTCTTCATGTACTTTTCTTCCAGTGCATCCCATAATTTCTTTGCTGATGTGTCGCTCATGACAGAGTACTTTTGATCTTTAATCAGACATAAGCGACTAGTACCACATGCCTGTCTATTGATCTTTATTCATTCATTGTCATCCATCAGGTCAGGCTTTTCTTCAAGAGCAATGTCAAACTCTTGCTGACATAAGACATCCAACACCTTACATTGCCACATACCAAAATTATTGGTACCATCGAATTCCTCTACTTCAAACTTAGCATTAGTCATATTAGTCATCGCTAATAAAGACGATGACAATGCCTAAACCATCCTTTTTAACCTAAATGATCAGTGCCTTTAACAATTATTTACACCTGAAAAACAGCCTCTATGATGTTAATTTCGCGTGAATAAATGTATCAAGAAATTTCTCAGAAGAATGGAGGGGTCACAACGGTCCCACTTCAAACCCAAACTCTTTAAGCTCTTATCGTCTTATTGACAGAACTTTCCTAAACATGCAAAAATACATACTACTTGCAATAAACTATCTCCTAAGTATAAGTGGTTGTCTCCACCGTATCGATGAACAGTACCGTATACGTGAATCGTATTGTATACGTGAATAGTATCGTTACGTAAACAGTGCCATATACCCCAAGCACAAACCTTCAACTCTGATATCAATTGTTGTAGAAGTGTAGGTTGAACCATTACTAATATTCTAGTGACTGTGACTTTTGGAGAAATATAAATGTGAAAAACAAATGGAAAGAAAATAAGACACAATAATTTACGTGATTCTGTGGAATGCCTACGTCCACGGGCAAAGACTGTAAGATAATTTTACTATTAAAAAATAAAAATTTTACAAAGGTGGGAAAAGCTCTAAAAAACCCACAACCACAATACACCCAATTAAATCCTCCTAGCACTCAAGTAGAAACTCTCTCAAAACTCTCAAATTGCTTAACTTGCTTGCTCTTAAAATTAGGGTGATTCAAGCTCTAACATCTCCTCTCTATTTATAGGCATTGCTCACCTACTATTACATTCAATTTGGCCAATTTGTCAAATTGGCAAATTGAATTTTGAAACAAGAAAATCAACTTTGATGGGCATTGAATTTGGTGCCCACAAAGCAAAGTTTGATTTTTCAACAGCTGATTGGTAAGTTTTACATTAATGTTATTTTCAATATACCTTCATTTTTTAATGCTGCAAGTTAGTAAATGAAGTAACAGGTTAAAAACCGAACGAAAGCTTTGATGATTTTTTTCATGTTAGATAGATGGGTTGGCACTATATAGACTACACATATGCTTAAAACCCTTGTACATTTTCCCTTTCTTTTTTCTTTCAAAATTATATGTTTTGTTTATAAGGAATTGACCAGGAAAATATCAATAGCCAGAAATTTCTTATTAAAAAAAATATAAAAAAGGGATTAAAGGGAGAAGCTATAAAGAAAAAGCTTAAAGGTGTTCTTCGAGATTCACTTCCAACCTACATGGATATCATGAATTCATTGAATTTACATTCATGGGAGGAATATAATCAAAGCTAATATTGTGATCCTCAAGAAACCACTCTTTGCAAAGACTCCAACCAGGCTATGTACGTAGAAGAAGAACCTTGATGTTAAACCTGCACGCTAATCAGGCCAGAAATTCAAACAAATTTATGTCTTGATGTCTACATGAAAATATGCATGTGCAGCCTTTATTTACAGGTATAGTATTTACCTACTAATAATTTACAAAATAAAAATAACTTGTACTTATCAAATAGATTGAGCTGATATAAGAGCTAACGGTATAGTTTAATTAATTTAATTTCCTAAAACTTGCTCAATATGAGAATGATTTATGAAAGGAGAGCTAGGGTAGCATTGAAAAATGAAGCAAAGTTTATAGATGAAATTTATTAATATTTCATAAGGCACAAAAAAAGCAAAGAGAATCAGTAAAAAAATTAAAAGCCTTTAAACCTGCTCTAGGTAAGGCATAAAACCTTAAATTGACAAAAGTTGTTTAAAGTTGCTTAAGTCAGTACAAAGTTAGAAGCCTTAAAGCCTATTTTAGGTAAGGCATAAGACCTTAAACTGATGAGAGTAGCTTAAATTGCTTAAGTCAGTTAAAGGGTAAAAACCTTGAAACTTGCTCCAGATAAGACATAAAATATTAAATTGACGGTACCTGCTCACCCACGGCATGGTCAATAAAGGAAGTCAAATAAGTTGCTTAAGTTTTTAAGTTTGTAAAAAATTATAAATTTTATAGTTTCCAGTCTTGATTCGTTTTACTCTCAACACTAGAAACTGGGGGTTGGTATTTGGGGAATAAAATAAAGTGACCACAATCTCCTCAAAGTAAAGAGTGAGCAAATAGTTGATAGGCTACCAGGAGAAAAGTTTAGTGCCTTGAGCAGAACACATCGACTAGATAGTAATTTTTGGTCACCGCGAGCAAATCACCTCACCTAGATGATAATTTTGATGACCTCGATCAGTACGTTATTTGGTGACATCGAGTAGATCACTTTGACCAGGTGGTAATCTTGATGACCTCAAATAGACCACCTTGACCAAGCGGTAATTCTTGAGACCATGACAGACTAACTCGACCAGGAGATAATTTTGGTGACCTCGAGCAGGCCACCTCGACCAGGAGATAATTCTAGTGACCTCGAGCAGATGGGTTTCAGGAGATATTAGACCAAGTCACCAGGAAGAAGGACTCAGTCAAAATGAACCACCACAGATCTCCAAAAAATCAGGGCACGAACTTAATTCATTAATGGTTATTGCCACACTCTAAGGTCATGGGTTTGGCTCTGTCAACGAATGTTGATAATGCAATGACTTATAATAATAACTTGATACAACACGTGAAGCAAGGATCACCAAAAAAGCCAAGGCCTATTGAGACTTACATTTTTGCCATGTTTGACGAGAAGGATAAAAAAGAAATGAGATTGAGAGGCATTGGGGACTTTTTGCTCCAGATAAGCAGCCTAAAAACTATGTTTGATGAGAAGGATAAAACGGGAGATGAGATTGAGAGGCATTGGGGACTTTTTGCTCCAGATAAGCAGCCTAAATACCAAGTTAATTTTAATTAATTAACCAAATCAGAGTAGCTGCATGCGGCAGCAGATTTGAAGTTAAATTTATAATGGAATAAATTATTGCACAATATGTATTAGTAATTAAGAGTTTGCATCATCACCTTGCATCGGTGCACGAGGCCAAATTTCATTATCAATAATGTCATGGTTACAGTATTTAATTATATGTCACTGCCTCTTTCAATTTTTGAATAGCTTAATTAACATGCAATGTAATTGTTCCTTGGCCATTGTGCAATGTGAAAACGCCCACACAATACCAAATTAATTTCAACTAGTAAGAGCACAACAGTGAATTAAGCAAAATTAAGGGCACTTCCTTTTTATTTTTTTGATTAGAAATGGGCTCACTGGGAGCTAAGGCAACACTAATAGAGAGTGTGCAATCCCATAAGCATCCTTACAAAGTATGCCAACAATTCCAGGAGGAGGAGAAAGAAGAACATGGAATCCTATAGGGGAATTTAAGTTATAAGAAGCAAGAAAATCAGCAGCATAATTTGCCTCTCTATACACATGCTCGAGTTGAACGCTCCAATCCCGCTCTAATAATTCCCGAATAGCCTTGATAAGAGTGGCGTTTTCATTGTCTAGAACAGCAGGCATTGTCACAAGTGCACTACACTCTTGTTATCCACCCCAACTTGAATACGCCTAAAACCATTTTCCCATGCCATTCTCAAGCCATGCTGCAGCCCCCAAAGTTCAGCCGAAAGGACTAAACACGTTCCAAGGTTCATTATAAATCTCATGATCCAATTTCCATTAAAGTCACGAAGCAAGCCACCAGTTCCAGTTTGATCGAACCCTTTCTTGGCACCATCAGTATTTAAGCTAACACTCGGACAAATAAGGGCTTGCCAACGTATCATTTTCTCCACTTTCTTTTGCTTGACAGTCATAGGTTACTTGATATACCTTAGGATCTCAGACGTCCGAGCTTTAATATCTGTAACTATAAAGCTGCTATCCCACGATCCATGATTAAAGAGTACATCATTTCTCTAATACCATAGACGCCACACTGTCACTCCAAAGCACACTCTCCAGTACTCTTGACTTGCAGTATTATTACCTCTCATCAGATTCATGTGGAGCCAGTCCTTCAGTGACCATAGGAAAAAATTAAGATGATATTGACTCAGCAGAAGTTGAGCCCAAACCCTCCTAACTGTAACACAATCACGGAGAGAGTGAAGGATATCCTCAATTGACCCTCCACATCGATCACAGTAAATAGAAACATTGTCATGTCTCCTATAAAGCTCCTCCCGAGTTTTCAATCTACCATGCAAAAGGAGCCACAAAAAAACACGTATGCTTTGAGGGCCCTTCCAGTTCCAAGCCAAGCGCCAGTCAATCTGAGATCCACTGCCCATAGATTCATCAAGCAACTCATAAGCAGCTCTTACCGAAAACATTCCATTAGATGAACTCCCCCAAAAATAATTGTCATTGCCAAAGACAGTTGTTGGCGGATGAATTGCAGCAATCTTTAAAAGGATATTATTAGGCACCAAATGGCTAAACAAAGTCCAATTCCAGTTACGAGCTCCATCAAGGAAATCCACTGTCCTCTTGTTTAGGGATTGGTTGAGTCGCAAAATCAACTAGAGACTTTAGACTTGTCACCCAACAATCCCCCTAAAATAAAAATGTCTCCCCATTACCAATGTTCCAGTGAATGCCCCCTCGAGTTCTCTCCCAAACATTTCCCATCACTTTCCACAGAGGGGACCTATACCGAGTAGGCAAACTTGTAGGAACCTCATCCATTTGAATGCCGTACTTTGTTAACAGCACTTGATTGCTAAGTTTAGTGGGTTCGGTGATCAAACTCTAAGTATTCTTCATAATGAGTGCATGGTTCATAGTCTCCAGCTTCTTAAAACCGAGACCCCCTTTGAACTTTGGAGTGCAAACCATATCCCAATTAACTAAACTCATTTTTTGGTGACCAACTGATCCACTCCAAAGAAAACGCCGACATAACTAATCAATCTTTAGTTTTATACTTCTTGGCAAGTGGATGGTTTGCATTACGTACACAAGAATGGCTTGTAAGACTGATTGTGCCAAGGTAATGCGTCCTGCTAACGACAGAAGAGAAACAGTCCACCCAGACAGCCGCTTATCCATCGTGTCAATAATATTTTAGTAAGTTTGCTTCGAAACCTTATTATGAAGCAAAGGGACACCTAAATACTTTCCTAAATTATCCGTCGCTGAAACTCCAAGTTCAGAGCTAATTCTGGAGGCCTCCATCGCTGGAATATTCTTAGAAAAATAAACCAAAGTTTTTAATTTATTTACCTTGGCTCCCGAGCTACCACAAAACTCCTCCAAAACTTTGTTAATTATGCCAACCTGCAGTCTAGATGCCTCTGAGATCAATAAAAGATCATCCGCAAAGAACAAGTGGCTCAAAGGGGTTCCTAGTTTCGCTAGCCGAATTGGTTTCCACTGGCCTTGCTGTATTGACCTCGAAATCCCATGGCTGAGGCGCTCAATAAATAATACAAAAATATACGGCGAAAGTGGATAACCCTGTCTAACACCCCTACAAGGGCTGAATTCTGAGGTGAGCTTGCCATTCCAGAGAATGTTCATCTTAGCTGTAGTAATACAAGCCATAATGAGATTAGTAAGCCCAATCGGTAAATTCAACTCCTGAAGAGTGTTGTGAATAAAATTCCAACTAAGCCTATCATAAGCTTTCTCTAGATCCACTTTTATTGCCATAAAACCTTGACGCCCTTTTTTCCTCCTCATAGAATGAATAATCTCCTGTGCAACTATAATGTTCTCGGTAATATGGCGACCGGGAACAAAACTAGTTTGATGAGGTCCAATTTGAAATACAAATGTGCAACTCAAGAGGGGGGGTGAATTGTATTTTTAAAATCTATCCTAACAAATCCACACAACAAGCAATCTAATGTCTTAACAATAATTGAAAACAATAAGTTCAATAATAGCACAATAATTAAAGAGTAAGGGAGAAGAGAAACAAACACACGAATTTTTACGTGGTTCGGCAATCCCCGCCTACGTCCACGCCTCCAAGCGATCCAAGCTCGAGGATTTCACTATCCAAGCCTTTCCAAGGCTTCAACAATTACAATTGACTTCGAGGTGTCAATAAACCTTTACAACAAAGAGATTATCTCCCAATCTCTTCACTCAAGTGTCTCACACACTCAAATTCTCACAAATAAGATGAACAAATGATTATTACAATGAAACTCACTCAATGAGTAGATATACAATGATGAAGAACAATGAATGATTCAATGAATTGTGTTTTACAAGTTGAAGGCTCAAGATATCACGTGTGCTTTTTGTTCTTGCTTGTTGGAGAGCTTCAAAATGAGTTGGATTTGAGTTCTTATAGCTTGAGCTCGAAAACTAGCCGTTACTCACATTCTGGGCTATCCGGTTTGCCGTTTAATGGAATCCGGTAAGCCGGATTTATGTTACCGTTAAGGCAAAATTCAAAATTTTGCCTAACCGGCTTGCCGGATTCGGAATCCGGTAAGCCGTTTTCGTTCTGGTGCTTACTGCCCGAATTCGGCCTGCCGTTTATCAGTATCCGGTAAGCCGCTTGCTACAGTAACTGCTACAGTAAAACATTTCCCGAAATTTACAGTTTGACCCCAACACTTTATAAAACTGTACTACGGCCCAAAACGTTATGAAACTTTGCAAATAGGTCCAATTTCAGAATTTTTAAGTAATACTTCGTTAATCCCAAAACTTTCTGAAATTATGACTTTGCCCAAACTTTGTGAAATTATATAATGACCCCAAAAACATTTAAATAATTTCAAATAAGTCCAAATCCGAAAACTTTAAAAACATTATCAAAGCTTTTAAAATACATGTGGTTTGTTATCATCAAAATCAATATTTATAGCCATATAGGCTAACAATTTCCCCCTTTTTGATGATGACAAAGCACATTCAAAACTTTAATTTTGTTATGAAAGAGCTCCCCCTTAATCAATGCAAGTTAAAAAATGATTTGAAAATAGTTTAATAAAAAACTCCCCCTGCATATATGCTCCCCCTAGATACATGCATATTTTCATAACACATATTAAATCATTCTCCCCCTTCATCATCAAAAAGAATAAAGACTCCCCCTATCAATCATCAAAATCACAACATAAGAAAATCCATATAATCCATAATGATCAAGCAACACAAAATCCATAACATCAACATAGATAGTCATAACAAGTCCATACAATCCAAAAAGGAATACATAAACCGAAGAGCATAACAACCATCCATAGAATCGAAAATAAAAGAACACACAATGCAGTAAATAAAATGTAGGTGTGTCCAAGTACAAGCACAAAATACTACTCAGGTGGTGAGGATGGAGGTGACGGAGGTGGAAACGGATATGGAATGCCGAAGTGCTCGAAGAGGAGGCGCTGTCCATGAATGAGCTGTTGCTGCAGCTGCCGCTGCTGCTGCTGCTCCTGCTGAAGCTCAGTCTGCCTCACCGAAAGTGTCCGAACCTCATCCATAAGCTGCTGAAGAGTGACATCTCCAGAGGTAGGAAGCCGTGGAGGTGATGAAGCGGATGCAGATGCACTAGGAGCCGAAGCAACCATAGAAGAAACTCGGCGTCTACGCTGCCCTCGAAAGGATAGAGAGAATACTGGAAGCTGATCAGCGGGAATCACGGCATTAAGTGGCTGATCATCACTTGGGGCTAGAAAGGTAAACTTGTTATCGCTGTATTTGACCCAAGTGTCATCCTTCCACTCAAAGCCTAACCCAACAATAACCTCATCCCCAATACCCTTGGATGGCCTACAAGAAGGTTCTAGAATCGGCACTTCAAAGAATTTAAGAATACGAGTAATGAAGTGACCATAAGGAAGAGAGCGGGTAATCAAGGCTGGAATGCTCAACATGGTGCGAACAATGGAATAGCCCAAGTCAACCGGGCGACCTCTAAGAATACAGTCAATCATGGCGACATCCATGTGAGACACCTCATCCAAATGTCCTGATCTAGGAAGTACAATGGACTGGATGATACGAAGCAAAAAACGAGTTTGAAGACAAAGACACTGAGTACGGAAATGAATGGTACAGTCTTCAACAGAAAGATCATTACGCCGACAAATATTACGAACGGCATCGACATGAACATAATCATCAATTTCAGGAGGTTTCCTAAGAGAAAAAATGTCCAAGCCATCATCGGAAGATCCTAGGATGTTGTTCAAATCCGAATCATCAAATTCAATCAAAACTCCTCCAACTTTGGTGATTACTCGATTCTCTTTCTCCGCGGAACAATCCATATTCGAGTAAAATACTTTCACCAAGTCGGGATACACATTCTCCTCAATCAACAAAGCATCAATCCAACCAACATCTCCCAACAATTGAAATAAAGTTCTATGACTAATCTGGAGAGAATGTAAAACAGCCGGTAAAACAAAGAAAGTGTTGAGTACCTCACGAGTCCGAAAGCTTTGATGAAACCTTTTGATCAAGTGTTGCGTGTTCTGAAAGTGAATGGACTCAAAGGTGGATTGATTTGAGATGATTCTTGATTCCCGTGGCCGTGTGGTTTGTTGGACCGGTTCTTTGCCTTTTCTTCGGACCGGCCTAGAGCTTGACATGGTGATTTGGTTGATTCGGAGTTGAAAAAGATAAGGAGAATGATGAAGATGAAGATTGAAAGTGATTTGGTGAAACAAATTGGATCAAAAACGGCTTGAGAGTGAGAAATCTAGAGAGAGAAAATTCGGCTCAAAACCTAGGTTGGAATTGGGATCTAAGGATTTAGATGTTGAAAACGGGTTTCAAGGATGGTTTTACGATCTTAGAGAGATGGGGAATGATTTTATTGATTCAATTTGATGTAAAAATGGAAGAAAAAGAAGGATTTTGGAGTGAGAAAGAGAGAAAATAGAAACGGTTTTTAGAGAGATAATGGAAACGGATTGCCGAAACTTAGGAGAGGATGAATAGTGTTTAAAGAGCTCAAATTCGGTTTACCGGATTTTCTAACCGGCAAGCCGGTTTGTGGACAGATTTGAACAAAGCCGAAAGCGGCTTTCCGAAAAACAAATCCGGAAATCCGGAAATGAACCGAGAGTAGAAAGAAGCAATTCGGCTTGCCGGTTGTGGATAACCGGTAGGCCGGTTGTGAACCCGAGAACAGCCTTCTTCAGCAAATTTAAAAGGCACGAATCCGGCTTGCCGGATTTCCTAACCGGCAGGCCGGTTAGTATGCAGAAAAGGAGAAAGCCGAAACCGGCTTTCCGAAATTGAAATCCGGTAAACCGGATATGGACCGAGAGATGCAAGAGGCAATTCGGCTTGCCGGTTTCCTTAACCGGCTGGCCGGTTTCGAGAGCCTCCAAAAATAATCGGTTTTCCGGATGTCTTGAACCGGAAATCCGGTTTTGCTCCAGCAAAGCATGCATGCGAATTCGGTTTTCCGATTATTGATAACCGGTTGACCGGTTATGAGGCAGTAAATATCCTTCCAAATTCGGTTTTCCGGATTGAAAATCCGGTCATCCGAATGTTGTCCAGAGACCAACCAAAGCTAATCCGGTTTTCCGGATTGAAAATCCGGTTTTCCGGAATTTGTCCCGAGAGGGATCAATAAGGAGAAATAATTTTCCGGAAGAATGAAAAGGGAAAAATGCTAGCTTTTGTACTTGTATTACACACCATTTTATTTCCGGCTTTAAAAATTGATTAATTTTAAATCATTTCAAGATTTAAAACTTTTCAATAAGCCATCTAATGCATGTAATATAAAATCATAAAATCATAAATTTACAAGCACATCAAGTTATCTAATTCATGTAGCATAAAACCATATGATAACAATCATATCAAGCCATGAATTAAAACATGAATTAAGATTCAACATTCATCATTCCAAGCTCATGCCTAATCTTTATAAAATGCTCTTCGCTAAGAGGTTTTGTAAAGATATCCGCAAGTTGATTTTCAGTGGAAACAAATTTAATTACAACATCCCCTTTTTGAACATGATCTCTAAGGAAATGATGTCTAATCTCTATATGCTTAGTCCTAGAATGTTGAATGGGATTCTTGGAAAGATTTATAGCACTAGTATTGTCACATAAGATAGGAATTTGATCAAGTATAATGCCATAGTCTCTAAGGGTTTGTTTCATCCAAAGAATTTGTGCACAACAACTACCTGCGGCAATATATTCTGCCTCGGTGGTTGAAAGCGCAACTGAGTTTTGTTTCTTACTAAACCAAGAGACAAGAGAATGACCTAGGAAGTGACATGTTCCACTAGTACTTTTTCTATCAACCTTATACCCAGCAAAATCAGCATCCGAATAACAAGTTAAATCAATATGAGTTCCTCTAGGATACCAAAGGCCAAGATTAATAGTGCCAATTAAATACCGAAAAATGCGTTTGACAGCAAGCATGTGAGACTCTTTAGGACAAGATTGAAATCTAGCACACAAGCAAACACTAAACATAATATCAGGCCTACTAGCAGTCAAGTAGAGTAAGGATCCGATCATACCTCGATAAGTCTTGATATCAACTTCCTTACCTTTCTCATCTTTGTCCAGCTTGATGGTAGTGCTCATAGGAGTGCTTTTTGCCGTTCCATTTTCATAGCCAAATCTTTTGAGTAGATCTTTCACGTACTTGGCTTGGTTTATGAAAATTCCTTCCTCGTTTTGTTTGATTTGAAGACCAAGGAAGTACTTCAACTCTCCCATCATACTCATCTCAAACTCTTGGCTCATACATGATGAAAAATCTTTACACAACAACTCATTAGTAGAACCAAAGATAATATCATCAACATATATTTGAACAATAAGTATGTCTTGGTTCTTATGCTTAACAAAAAGAGTTGTGTCCGCTTTTCCCATTGAAAAATCGTTATCCAACAAGAAATTTTTAAGCCTATCATACCAAGCTCTAGGTGCTTGTTTTAAACCATACAAAGCCTTGGATAACTTATACACATGATCTGGAAATTTTTCATTTTCAAAACCAGGAGGTTGTTTCACATAAACTTCCTCCATAATGTATCCATTTAAGAAAGCACTCTTGACATCCATTTGATACAAAATAAAATCCTTATGACATGCATATGCTAACAACATCCTAATGGATTCTAATCTTGCTACAGGTGCAAAAGTTTCATCAAAATCAATTCCTTCTTCTTGGTTGTAACCTTGAGCCACTAATCTAGCTTTATTTCTTACAACCACACCGGATTCATCCATTTTGTTTCTAAATACCCATTTAGTACCTATAATGGATTGATGTTCCGGATTAGGAACTAACTCCCACACATTATTTCTCTCAAATTGATTCAACTCCTCTTGCATTGCCATAATCCAAGATTCATCATTTTCCGCATCCGCAAAGGATTTTGGCTCAATTTGAGAAATAAATGCAGCATGCTCACATGTGTTTCTAAGAGATGATCTAGTGGTAACACCTCGTGAGGGATCTCCTAAAATTACATCCTTAGGATGAGAGGACACATACCTCCACTCCTTGGGGAGTGTTTGTGAAGTACCTTCATTTTGCTCTGCATTTGTTTCTTCATGATGTTCCTCTTGAATTCCAGGTGGTGTGTCTTCTTGGTTGCCATTTGATGCTTCTTCTTGTTGTTCTTCTTCTGCATTATCATCAACAACAACTTTCTCCGTAGAGGAGGGGTTAGACTCATCAAATGTAACATGCATAGATTCTTCCACAACTAAAGTTCTTTTATTATAAACTCTATAAGCTTTGCTTGAATTTGAATAACCAAGAAAGATACCAACATCAGATTTTGGATCAAATTTACCAAGATTATCTTTTGTGTTTAAAACAAAACATTTGCATCCAAAAACTTTAAAATAACCAATGTTGGGTTTTCTATCTTTCCAAAGCTCATATGGAGTTTTATTGAGATTAGGTCTAATCAACACCCGATTTAAAACATAACAAGCGGTGTTGACGGCTTCGGCCCAAAAATACTTAGGCAAAGAATTTTCATTCAACATGGTCCTAGCCATTTCTTGAATAGACCTATTCTTTCTCTCTACTACTCCATTTTGTTGTGGAGTCCTAGGTGATGAAAATTGATGTTCAATGCCAAGGTCATTACAGAAATTTTCAAATGCATGATTTTCAAATTCTCCACCATGATCACTTCTAATACAAGTGATGGAGTAACCTTTTTCATTTTGAACCTTTTTACAGAAAATTCGAAATGCATCAATGGCATCATCCTTATTAGCTAAGAACAATACCCATGTGTATCTCGAATAATCATCCACAATTACACATGCATAAAACTTACCACTTAAACTAGCATGTCTAGAAGGTCCAAATAAATCTATATGAAGCAATTGAAGTGGTTTTGAAGTGGAAACATGATTTTTGCTTTTGAATGAAGTTTTGATTTGTTTTCCAAATTGGCATGCTTCACAAGTTCTATCTTTTTGAAAATTGATTTTTGGAAGACCTTTTACTAAATCATTTTTCACGATTTTTGAAATCAAATCCATGCTTGCATGACCTAATCTTCTATGCCATAACCAACCATCATCATGCAATGCGGAAAGACATTTCTCATTTGTTGATGCACAATCTATATTAATGGTATAGACATTAACACATCTATTTCCTACAAACAAGACTTTCCCATCACATGCATTCTCAATAACACACTTTGATTCATCAAAGATAACTCTATACCCTTTATCACATAATTGACTAATACTAAGCAAATTGTGTTTCAAGTTTTCAACCAAACACACATTTTCAATGAGAGTAGAGGATACATTACCGACATTTCCAATCCCAATGATTTTTCCTTTTGAATTATCCCCAAACGAAACATCTCCACCATTTTCGATCTTGGTAAAGCTTGAAAACCAAGAATAATTCCCTGTCATGTGTCTTGAACAGCCACTGTCCAAGTACCACTTATTCTTCTTCTTCTTTGAGCCCTGTAGAGAAAATCTCAAGCTTTAGGTACCCAAACCTTTTTGGGTCCTTGAGAGTTAGCAATGGTTCCTTTCGGAACCCAAACACATTTCATACCATAATATGCATTTCTCTTCACTGCACATCTATTTTTCATATGGCCATCTTGATTGCAATAATGACATACAATTTTATTGTTAATAGATGTATTCTTCACAAAATAATTCTTGTAAAATTTTTGTTTCAAATTCGGTTTATAACCTATGCCACTTTTGTCAAACACACATTTTTGTGAGTTTAGCAAATTGTCCAACATCTTTTGCCCATTTGTAAATTTTAGCACAATTTCATTTAATTCATTACTCTTCTTTCTAAGCATTTCATTCTCATTTTTCAAGTCATTCATGTGTGACTCTAAGTGCTCATGTGAAGTGCTAGAGTTCTCAAATAATGCAATACTATCATGTAATGTTTTGTTTTCTAATTCTAGGCATGTAATCTTTGCACTAAATGAATCATTTTCATTCTTAAGCTCTATCATCTTCTTTTTAAGACTTATATTCTTTTTACCAATCTTCATTAGCTCATCATGCAAATCATTAAAAGCATCATGCAATTCATCATATGTAGGAAGAACACTTACCTCATCAAGTTCATCACATGATTCTTCCCCAATGGCCATGAGAGCTAAGTTTGTCATTTCTTGTTGCTCATCATCGTCACTTGTTTCCTCATCACTATCATCCCATGTAGCCACCATAGCCTTCTTCTTGAATTTGTTGAGAAGAGGACATTCCGGTCGTATGTGTCCGGGCTTCTTGCATTCATAACAAGTGATTGGCTCCTTCTTCTCCTTCTTATTCTTGTAGCCTCTGAACTTTCTCTGCTCATTATTCTTCTTGTAAAATTTTCTGAATCTTCTAGCTAATATAGCCAGCTCCTCATCATCCATTTCGCTTTCCTCATCACTCTCACGTTTTGAAGCCTTGAGAGCAATGTTCTTCTTCTTTTCCTCATGCCCTTTTTCAGCTGCCAAATCTTCTTCATATGAAATAAGAGAGCCAATTAAATCATCAATAGGTAACACATTTAAATCCTTGGCTTCCTCAATGGCAGTCCTTTTTGGTCTCCATTCCTTAGGTAGAGACCTAATGATTTTCTTGACTTTTTCGCTATTTGAAAAAGTCTTTCCTAGGGCTCCTAGAGTGTTCACTATGTCCGTGAATCTAGTATACATAGAGTACACATTTTCATTTTGTTCCATTTGGAACAATTCATATTGTCGAGTGTACCTACTTATTTTAGATTCTTTCACTTGGTTTGTGCCTTCATAGACAACTTCAAGTTTGTGCCAAATCTCATTAGCACTTTCGCAACTAGACACTCTATGAAACTCTTTCTTATCTAGTGCACAAAATAAGGCATTCATGGCCTTGGAATTTAGAGAAGCTTTTCTCTTTTCAAATTCATTCCAATCCCGTGAAGGTTTTGGAATATCTTCTCCGACTTCATTTTTAGTCAAAGGCATGAAAGGACCATCATTAACGATTTCCCAAATCTCATAATCTAAGGCTTGCAAGTAAATTCTCATCCTAGTTTTCCAATATGGGTAATCGTTTCCATCAAAGTAAGGTGGTCTAGAGGTGGACTGCCCTTCCCTAAATGTGGAATCATTTTGAGTTGCCATTGATCTTTAGCTCTAGATGGTTAAATCTAAATAAGAGCACCTCGCTCTGATACCAATTGAAATACAAATGTGCAACTCAAGAGGGGGGGTGAATTGTATTTTTAAAATCTATCCTAACAAATCCACACAACAAGCAATCTAATGTCTTAACAATAATTGAAAACAATAAGTTCAATAATAGCACAATAATTAAAGAGTAAGGGAGAAGAGAAACAAACACACGAATTTTTACGTGGTTCGGCAATCCCCGCCTACGTCCACGCCTCCAAGCGATCCAAGCTCGAGGATTTCACTATCCAAGCCTTTCCAAGGCTTCAACAATTACAATTGACTTCGAGGTGTCAATAAACCTTTACAACAAAGAGATTATCTCCCAATCTCTTCACTCAAGTGTCTCACACACTCAAATTCTCACAAATGAGATGAACAAATGATTATTACAATGAAACTCACTCAATGAGTAGATATACAATGATGAAGAACAAGAAAAGATTCAATGTTTGTATTTCGCAAATTTGAACACTCAAGATATCACGTGTGCCTTTTGTTTTTGCTTGTTGGAGAGCTTCAAAATGAGTTGGATTTGAGTTCTTATAGCTTGAGCTCGAAAACTAGCCGTTACTCACATTCTGGGCTATCCGGTTTGCCGTTTAATGGAATCCGGTAAGCCGGATTTATGTTACCGTTAAGGCAAAATTCAAAATTTTGCCTAACCGGCTTGCCGGATTTGGAATCCGGTAAGCCGTTTTCGTTCTGGTGCTTACTGCCCGAATTCGGCCTGCCGTTTATCAGTATCCGGTAAGCCGCTTGCTACAGTAACTGCTACAGTAAAACATTTCCCGAAATTTATAGTTTGACCCCAACACTTTATAAAACTGTACTACGGCCCAAAACGTTATGAAACTTTGCAAATAGGTCCAATTTCAGAATTTTTAAGTAATGCTTCGTTAATCCCAAAACTTTCTGAAATTATGACTTTGCCCAAACTTTGTGAAATTATATAATGACCCCAAAAATATTTAAATAATTTCAAATAAGTCCAAATCCGAAAACTTTAAAAACATTATCAAAGCTTTTAAAATACATGTGGTTTGTTATCATCAAAATCAATATTTATAGCCATATAGGCTAACACAATTAAGTCGGGAAAGATCTCTTGTAATCTATTAACTATAATCTTGGTGATCATTTTATAAGCTACAATGCAAAGGCTTATAGGACGGCACATCTTAAAAGAAGTAGGGTTCTCCGTCTTAGGGATGAGGACCAGCAATGTTCTATTTATTTCAGCAAGAATATATTGAGATCGAAAAACATCCTTGATTACCTTGCAAAAAGACTCTCCCACAATATGCCACTGAGTTTGATAAAACATGGCATGCAGACCATCTGCTCCAGGGGCCTTGAAAGGGCTCATACTAAAGATAGCCTGCTGGATTTCCCCGTCTTCAGTCTCATTAGCTAACTTTATCATTCGATATTCATCAATTGGCGGGAAGTTACCACATACATGATACGGCTCGTATACTCCTTGTTCCGATGTGTACAATTTAGAGAAAAAATTGGTAGCTTGTTGTTTAATTTCTTCTATGTCATAAAGCCATCGACCATCCTCTGCTTTGACTGCATCTATTCTGTTGTATCGGCGTCTAGTGAGTGTTTTTCGGTGAAAGTAAGCAGTATTCCGATCACCAAATAATACCCAATCCCTTTTCGACTTTTGTAGCCATAACAATTCCTCCTGCATCAAAACCTCTTCCAACTTTCTTTTAAGGTTATCCTCTAAACGGTATAGACTCCGGAGAGGTCTCTGTTCTAAGGCTCTTTGGACTCTGCCAAGTCTAGCTAACAGTCTTTTTTTCCTGTGAAGAATGTTCCCAAAGGTTTCCTTATTCCATTGTTGCATTAGCTCCGTAAACTTCGAAGCTACTTGGTAATAAGAAACATCATTATTCCAATTATTTTCCATAAGGGTTTCAAACCTCAAATCTGTTAACCAAGCGGCCATGAAGCGGAAAGGCTTTGGATTCTTACTTTTTCGGGCATATTGATCAAATCTAACAAGCACAGGGCGGTGATCTGACTCAACTTTTGGGAGATGAAGAACTGAAGCATTCGGATACTTTGAAAACCAAGCTTGTTACAAACTACTCGATCAAGTCGTTTTGACAGTGATCTACGCGACCATGTAAACCTGGGACCCTTGAACTGCAAATCATGAATTCCATTATTATGGAACCAATCACTGAAGTGTTTGCAAATACCACTAGTTGTAACCGACCCCCCCATCTTCTCTCTTGGAAATAAGATTGAATTAAAATCTCCACCAACGATCTAAGGCTCATTCGTGATAGCCGTAAGATGATTTAGGTGGTGCCAGAGCTCGTTGCGGATAACAGGAACTGGGCTAGCATACACTGCTGTAACCCAAGAAGTCAATACATTCTTACTCAAAATTTTAAGGTGTACAAATTGCTTGTGGTTCAAAACAATCTCAATAGCCAGATTTCGCCCGAAAATCCTACTGCTTCCACTCTATGCGAGCGATCAAAACCACTTGCTTTAATGAAGTTGTCAGCTTTCCTTCCACTAATTCTCGGTTCCATAACCACAACCATATCCGGATTGTAACTTTGCCTGATGGACTCAAAAGCTTGTCTGAAAGATTGGGAGGCCGCTCCCTGCACATTCCAAAACATTACTGATATTACTATAAATAATATATCCGAGTAAAAAGGTGGATTTTATAGCTACTGTCCATGAGTTTGTTCTGGATAATCTTCGGGCGTCTCCTTCACCATTGACTCTTCATCTTCAGACATTCCATTTTCTACTACATCAGTTCCTGTTACTGCATGTTCCAGAAGATCATTCTCAATATCCTCTGTGACAGAACCACACAAATCGTCAGGGGGATCATTTGGATGAGAGGAGTGTAGAGGATGACGATCATGTTGGCCAGCTTCAGGCCAGACATTAATATCACTGTTCTGCCCCGGTGGTGTATTCGGCTGAGGATTGCAGAGTATTGCTGTATGTTTGGTTGGGTCTAAAGTGATAGGGATGGAGTTAGTAGTATGGCTAGCGGAAGATGCATGGGTAAAAGGACGAAAGGTGAAGCTAGGGTTTGCATGGGAAGTGTAGTGAGCATCATTTGTATGGCTATTTGAAGGATCTTGGTTGAAATCAGTATTTTGAAATGGATTGTTTGATGTGGATGCCTCGGGTCGGTTTTGTATACTCATAGCAGCTTTTTTCCTTTGCTGTCGTCGGGTAGCACTCTTTGAGAGGTTGGCTCTAAAGGTTATCTTACTAGGGTTACTGTTACTGTTGGTAGCTTGGAATTGGCCAGGTATATCGGGCAAAATCTGCGGTTCTGTAGATACTACATTAGATGTCTCCTCATTGATCAGCGTAAGGACTTGAAACCTGGATACATGAGTACCTTGAGGCGTCCTGTTCCGATTTAACGCATCACCATTCTCCTTTCTGGCATTCGGTCGACGGCCCCTCTTGGACGCAATCATCCATGGCCCAAACGATTCAAAGTGAGAAACTTCCATCCTTCTATCCTCCTGTGGTTCGGTCATCTCGGCTCTTTGTTTGTCTTGGCTATTTGTATAGTCTCCTGCAGTATTCCCATCATTTGTGTTACTGCTGCAAGCTTCACTTTGGTGTCCATATCTGCCACACTTGAAGCAAATAATTGGTAAGCCTTCATACTCAATCTTCTGAACCCTTCAACTTGGGAGACTAACGGTTGCACAAGGGAAATCCGGACAGCAATTCTTGCGAATTTGCCTCGTGTTGACAATTCAGTATTGTCGTCAAACTTAATGACCTCCCCAACTAAATGGCCAATTTTTTGTAGTATTTTCTAATGATAAAGGTGCATAGCCAAACCAGGTAGGCGAATCCAGACAATGGCATGATTCAAGTCTGTGGTTTTACTGTCAAATTCAGGCGTCCATGGTTGTACTGTTAGGTAATGACCTAATATAATCCACGGCCCTTTTGTCATAGCATCGGTAGCATCTCCTGCAGCTCGAAATCTTATTAGGTAGTAGTTGTTTTCCAAATCGATTACTAAAAAACCCATCGAAGGTTTCCACATACTAGCCAATCGGGCACAAAGGGCTCTATAGCCAATGTTCTTTCCCAACAGCTTTACTACAACCGAGCTCTTCCATGGCTGGATTAGTTTTTCTTGTATCCTGGCTGAGAAAGTTATAGATGGCATTACTCCTTCATAATTTTCAATCACGTCACCTTCCTCAAACTCCCAGTCCTCCTCACTTCCTCCAACTCCAGGTTCCTTAAACTGTGAAGGTCCAACTAGCGTCTCCTTATAAGTAACTGGTGGTGGATTATCCTCATCTGTTCCTTCTTCCCGCATCCGAGCCTTTTTTGTTGAGCGAGTCGCCTGCAACGGCGGTGGAAAATCCCTTGTGAAACTAGGGGTTTTTGCTGCTCCGAGGTTTTCGGAGCTTCTTGTCATATTTTAGGCTAATGTTATTTCTTTCCAAATTCCTTTTTCTTTTTAATAGGGCACTTCCTTTTTAAATTTATATGTATGAATCAAAACCATGCTCAGATTTGAATTTCAAACATCTTGTAGCAGTTCAAGTCTCTAAGAGATCGATATTAATTAGCTAGGAAGAAAAAAAGAACAGAGCAATCCCACTTAGTTTAATATATCAATAAATAAAGTTAACTCAAAAAGATGGCTAAAAATTTTTTCACTAGGTATTGAAATCACAGAGACACGAGGCAGTATATGGAGCCCTTCAAAAAGTCAAAGTCAACGAAGTAAACGGGTCCATATGAGCTAGGCAATGTGTAGTCCACGAAAGTTAACATGGAGCTATGATCCGTTTTGAAAAGGCCCCGGATCCCGGTTTGCCAACTTCCCAAGCACAAAAAAGCTACCGGGCAATTACAAAGTGAGCTCGTTTAACCATCCAATCACCATGCGGTCTATCTGAAAAGTCAACGAGCTTAAATCATAACAACGTACGTTGCACTGCACTGAATTGAAATCGCTCTTTAATCTATTAAAGGCCACGTCCAATTTAAACCCGATCACAGGTCACATCCCACCCAAATGGGCTTAGCACGTTGGTTTGGAATCGGCCTGATGTGCCACTGGGTGAAGCTTTTAACACCCTTCTAAAGTCCTTATAACAACCCATTCCAAATCTACTTTTTAAAATACCCTGCTTTAAATGTTTAAAACCCAAAATTAAAATCAATCATCATGCTGTATTAATATATATATATATATATATATATATCAACCATGATGATATAAAAATTCACCCTAATAAAAATATTTCTTTTACCCTTTCATAGTTACATAGTCTTTATTGTTTCTCATACTATATAATATAAAGGTAAAGTTATTTTCACTCTAAAAATAAGTTTGAATATTTTATTATTTTGAACATTCATCTACATATTTTTTTAAAAAATAATTTTTATTTTCTACACTCTACCAAACCTTTTAAACTAATTGTCATTTATTTACTATATACACCTATAAAAAATACCCAATTCACTAAAAGAAAAAAAAAATATGAAGAAGAAGACATCTTCAATTCTTTTTGTAGAAAATATTTCATGTACTGAATCAAATCCATCAAGCTCGAAAAAAAAAAAAAGAAACTCATTTTCTTGAACAAGCAAAGAAGAAATAATTTAAATTCCAAACTTATAATTTATCTAGCCATGACACAGCTTCAATTTTAAAAATTAGTCGTGAAATCAAGCTGCAAGTTAAGTGAAGTAGAAGCTCTATGTGAAAGTGCCATAAAAATATTACTTAAGTAGAAGAAGCATAAATGCATGAGATGAAACCAATTATAGGAAGAAATCATTAAAGTTAACGAATCATCACCAGATTTTGCCAACGTAACAGCAGATTGCTAGATGTCATGAAGCTGAAAATTGATTGGAGTAATTAATAAAAGTTTGTTTGCTGAGTCAAAATGGTACGTAATAGCTTCTTTGCAAATATTTGTAAAATTTTTAGAGTTTAAGGTAGATTATTGTTTATATATTCAAAGATCGAGTCTACTAATTATACGAGCGTTTAAAGTAATTATATTTTATTTACTTAAAGTAGATTAATAGTAAATCATATCATGAGTATTTTTATATTAAATTATTTTATTGAAATAAGAGTGTTCAAAATCAATTTTAGGGAGTAAAGCATCCAGCTCATTGTACAATTAAGAGAATAATACCTATAAAAAAATGGAAAACTAGTAGGTATTATAGTTTTTTCTTTTTTTGAGACCTCACAAGTGAGAGGAAATAAAATTAAAGAAAAAAATGATATTATAATTAGGGTGGACATCAAAATCTTATCTAAAAATAAAAAATAGTGACAGTAGAAAAACAAACTTTAAGTTGGAGCTTTTCCAACATAGTTAGAATTTAATTATATTTATCTTTATACATGGTGTTTAGATATACTTTACTTAATCTAGTTGGTTTGGAAGCGAGGAATCAATAATTCAAATTTTGAAGCGATGGAATCTCAAAAGAATAATGATATTTACACAAGATACTGCCCATAAAATTGCACAGAATCATTAAAAATAAGGAATAACAAATTCATTCACTTTATAAATTTTATTTTTATATACAGGTATCCTCATTTTATCTGCCATATATAATTTTGTGAGAGAATGTCAAGTACAAATAACATTTTCCATTTCAGAAACAAAATTTGGGGCAGTGGAGATCAAATTAATCAAGCGTCGTTGGCGCTGACACTGTATATATAGTGCTCGGTATAATTTAGGGCATTGTCCATCATTTCAATAACTTAACGCTACAGCCCAATTAATTTATTTATATTTATACCCGACCGGTGCATGAATTGTTTTACTAGTGCACCTGAGGCATCCGCATAGCAGCAGTGCCAGCCATTCACAATTATTATAATGTACTTAACTGCAATCATTGGCTAATCAGTGAGCCATTGGACCCACGCAAGCTCCCACGTTATGTTGCTGTAGTTGTGGCCACTGAAATTTTATTGATCAATTGAAAATTTGAAAAAATCTAAATGTACACTTTGATAGAAAGTGAGAATAAGAGTTTTATTAAAATTGATTCTGTCTCCACCTATATATATATATAGGTATATCACGTTAATTTTTTATTTATTAGAAAAGTGAATCACTCTATAAGGGTCAAGAGAAATAAATCAATGTTGTTAATTTTTTAATTATTACAATAAAACTTGATAACAAATTTGTTATGGATTAAGGTATGTCTTCTTTTAATTATGATAATATATTTTATAATTTAAGAATTGAAGTTTATGTAAATTACGATTTTTTTACTCATGAAAATTATAAAAACGTCCCAATATATTGTTCACGAAATTAAACTATGGCCGTTGATCTGTCTTCCATCAATCTACAATTAAACATTAGTCATTCATCCCATCATCCACTTATTTCGTTGTCCTGAGACCTACTTATATTTATTTGTATTTTTATATTATAAGTTATTGCCAATGACATATTATAGAGTTTCACGTTAGCTCCTAATGTCTATATATTGTATTATATGTATATCGCCCGAAGCAACCACAATCAAGAACTCGCAAAAGCAACCTAATTACTTGTGCGGAAGCTAGTAGATTCCTTTTCTGATTTGGAAATATAGAAACTATCTGTGCGGGTATTTCATCAGGCCAAAGTTAAGTTGAATTCCGACTATAATTCTTCATATTAACATATGCATTTATGAACAAATTTTATAATTTGAAATTTTCAGGTAATAAGGAATGGTCAGAGGCTAGCATTGCTCCTTTTCATGGTTGTAATATTGATGATGGTGTTGAATCAAAATAGAGTAAAAACTCTAATTGATCAAGAAGAAGAAAAACTCTCTTTAGAATAATCTCACAAAATTGCAAAAAGAGAAGAACTCTTAAGAAAGCTTTCAAATGCTTATAATAAAGTTTTGATTGTTGAATGAAAAAACTCAAATACAAATAAGGTATTTATAGGTTACAAGAAACAATCTAAACCACTCATTAAAATAATCACAAACTAATTTAAACCATTGAAATTAAACATGGGAAAAATACCTAATTTTCACCTAACTAAATTGATGTAAGCAATGACATCAAATTAATTTAGGTGTGGACTTATTTGGGCAAATTGATGTAAGCAATGACATCAAATTAATTTAGGTGTGGACTTATTTGGGCTAATATTGACTTCTCAACACTCCCCCTCAATGTTAGCCCCCATTCTTTGAATCACGCCAAGCTGACGACGGAAATGTTCAAACTTTCCAACACTCAAGCTTTTTGTAAACAAGTCAGCAATTTGTTCATCTGTCTTAACTTGCCTCATCTCAATCTCTTCTTGCAGAACTTTTTCCCTAACAAAGTGGTAATGCACTTCCACATGTTTAGTTCTTGCATGAAAAACAGGATTCTCCGCCAGCCGAATTGCCGATTGGTTGTCACAGTACAACAGAACTGCATAATCTACTGGTTGATGTAGATCATTCATTAGTTGTATCGGCCAAGTGCTTTCTTGAGCTGCCATTGCTGCTGCTCGGTACTCTGCTTCCGTAGTTGACAAGGACACAGTCGGTTGTCTCTTGCTACACCAAGAAATCGTTCCAGATCCAAGGGTAAACATATACCCAGTAGTTGATCTGTGAGTATCATGATCTCCTGCATAGTCAGCATCACAGTAGCCAACTAGTTTGCAATTTCCACCTTTCTTGTATAGAAGACCATAGTCTATTGTACTCTTCACATATCTGAGTACTCGTCGAACCGCTTCTAAATGAGACTTCTTCGGATTTTGCATGTATCGACTCATCACGCCAACTGCATAAGAAATGTCAGGTCGAGTCAAGGTTAAGTAGATTAGACTACCCACTAATTGTCGATACATCGATGCATCTTCCAGGTCTTTGCCTTCATGTGCACACATCTTGGCATTTGGTTCCATCGGCGTTGAGATCGGCTTACATTCTAGCATCCCAAACTTCTTCAACAAATCTTTGGCATATTTCTGTTGACAAAGAAATATCCCTTCTTTCGTCTGATCAACCTCTAGCCCAAGGAAATGCTTAAGTTGTCCAAGTTCTTTCATTTGAAAACGAACTGACAAGTTCTCCTTTGTTCGGAAAATTTCTTCAACATCATCTCCAGTGATGATTAGATCATCTACGTACACGAGCACAATAGCTATCCTTTCTCCATTAGCTTTAGCAAATAAGCTGGAGTCTGCAGATGTTACTGAATACCCACTTTGAGTTAGAAATTCAGCAATCTTGCCATACCACGCCCTGGGTGCTTGTTTTAGTCCGTAGAGAGCCTTTCGCAGCTTACACACATACTCAGGATGACCTCGATTCTGAAAACCCATCGGTTGAATCATGTAGATCTCCCGATCCAGCTCTCCATGGAGAAAGGCATTCTTCACGTCCATCTGCCACAAGTTCCAGCTTTTGTTGGCTGCAAGTGCAAGTAAGACTCGGACGGTTGTAAGTTTTGCCACTGGACTAAACGTTTCGTCATAGTCTAGTTCATATTGTTGAGAGAAACCACGAGCTACCAATCGAGCCTTGTACCTCTCGATTGACCCATCTGGACGGTGCTTTATTTTGTAAACCCATCTGCAGGATATGGGTTTCACATCTTTTGGCTTTGGCACGAGTTCCCAGGTCTGATTTTGCTCAAGTGCAGTGATCTCGTCTTTCATAGCTGTCATCCACTCAGAACTCTGTGACGCTTCTTCGAACGTCTCAGGTTCTATTCCAGTTGCTTCTTCAACTATGGCTGCATTAGCGTATTTGGGATTTGGCCTTCGGGTTCTTGTTGACCTTCGTAATGGAGTTGATTCTTCTGTTTCACTAGGCACACCTTCTTCATCTGGTTGTCGATACACCCCAGATTGCCAAGGATTTAGAGTTACTCTTCGTTCGCTATCACTATCGCATAGATCCCCAGCTGAGCTTAGATGAATTTGGACAGAATGCTCCCCCATCTTTTGTTGTAGCATGTCTTCGAATTCTTTCGAGTCTGGCAGCACTTCTTTTTCTGAGGTCCACCATGAGGATGCTTCATCAAACACCACATCTCGTGATGTGTAGCACCTTCCATTTACTGGATCACAACACTTCCACCCTTTTCGCTGGTTGTCGTATCCCACAAAGATACATCTGACTGCTTTCTTATCGATCTTGCTACGTAGATGGTCAGGAACAAATACATAGCATACACAGCCGAATACTCGAAGATAGCTAACTGTAGGTTTCTTGTTCCACAATTTCTCAAAGGGTGAAACAAACTCCAACCTTGGTTGAGGAAGCTTGTTGATGACATGAGCTGCAGTTCTCATACCTTCGGCCCAAAATCTTCCAGGTACATTCTTCGCATGTAGCATACTCCGGCAAATTTCAGCAAGGTGCCGATTCTTCCTCTCTGCTACACCATTTTGTTGTGGCGTATTGGCACAAGTATACTGATGACGTATTTGGCATTCCCGTAGGTATTGAGAAAACTCTCCCGAGCTATACTCACCCCCGTTGTCTGTGCGCAAGCAACGAATCTTTTGCTCCACTTCTCCTTCGACTATCTCTTTGAACTCTTTGAACTTTGAGAATGCTTCAGATTTTTCTTTCATGAAGAAAGCCCATACATATCTGGAGAAATCATCAATGAACGTAACCATATACCGCATTCCGCCAATTGATGGTTGCTTAACGGGTCCAAACACATCAGAGTGAATTAACTCTAATGGTTTCTTTGCTTTAAACTTCGACTCCTCGTATGGCAATTGATGTGCTTTACCATATTGACATCCCGCGCAAACAGTATTTGTTCTCACGTCAAGTTAAGGAAGTCTCTTAAGCATCGACTTCTTCACCATCACACTTAGGTTGGAATAATTAACATGACCTAGCCGCATGTGCCACAGATCTGCCGTCTCATTCCTTCTTGTCTTGTCTACGTATGCAGACTCAGCTGACATCACATAAACTGACTCCAATCGTCGTCCCTCCATCGTAGGCTTTTCAGAGATCTTTAGGTCTCGGAATACCTTCACATTTTGTGGACCAAACAAGACATAGTGGCCTGATGATGTCAATTGAGCTACGGATAGCAAATTTTTCTTCATTCCTGGAACATGGTAGACATCTTGAAGTGGCACTTGGTTGGGACTATATCGAGGTGTAACGATCGCTTTACCGATGTGAGCTATCGGTAACCTTGAGTTGTCAGCTGTTACCACCACACGATTTCCCTTGTACTCAGAACAGTTTTGCAACTTCTGTCTATCACCCGTCATATGATTTGAGCAGCCTGAGTCTACGATCCAATCATTCTCGTAGTTAATCTTTTCTGGTGTTGTTACCGTGAGAGCTAATTCTTCTTCCTCCATAGCGAGTAATGCTTCAGCATCCCAGCTATCTTCACTATCTTCTTTAGAACTAGAAGTAGCAATATTGCTTTCGGTAGACTTCTTTTTGGACCAACAATCTCTCTTCATGTTGCCTTTTTTCCCGCAATTGTAACATTCGCCATCGAACTTTCTATTACTGTCGCGATTCTTCGAAGCTCCCCCTGGACGAGAGCCATTCCCTCCCTGATGACTTTTTGTCTGTTCACCAGTCTTTCTAGATCCGCCTTTGTTGTGCTGTCTTGAACCACTTCTGCTTTGGTTGGTGTAAAGCGCTTCCTCTTCACTGTTTAGTGAGACTCCTCCTATTTTCTTGGCAATAGCTTCTTGGCCTGTCAGTAAATTTTCAAAATCAACAAGTGATGGTTGTGTCGGCCATCCTTGTACAGCGGCTACAAAGCTTCGGTATTCGGGTCTCAAGCCATGGACAATTATTCTTTTTATCCTGGCTTCCCCAATAGCAGCTGTCGGATCTAATTCTGAAATTTCGCGGCATATCGACTTCACCTTGTGAAAGTATTGGGCAACCGCCATGTCGTGTTGCGTCATTGATAGAAGTTCATTCTCGAGAAGTTGCAATTTTGTATCGTTCCTCTTCGAAAAGAGTGTAGCGAAGGTGTCCCACGCTTCCTTCGGTGATTTAGCATCCCGAATGTGCTCCAACATTTCTTCTTCTATTGTGGTCTTTAAAGCAAACATTGCTTTGCCTGCTTTAATTTTCCACTTCCGCAAGACGCCGTTAGCATCTTCTGCTGCCGGTTGTGTAACTTCACTACCACCGACAACCTCCCACAAGTCTTGACCTTGAAGGTAAGACTCTATACACGTTGCCCACGTGTTATAGTTTTGGTTGTTGAGCTTCTTGATTCCTCCAACAACTTGAAGATCACCCATCGTATCGACAAGACTTTGACTACACCGAACAAGCTTGAGTGACTATCGTGCAGAGTAATACACTACTCTTGACAATTGTCTTGAACCATTTCTGCTTTGGTTGGTGTAAAGCGCTTCCTCTTCACCCTTTAGTGAGACTCCTCCTATTTTCTTGGCCATAGCTTCTTGGCCTGTCAGCAAATTTTCAAACTCAACAAGTGATGGTTGTGTCGGCCATCCTTGTACAGCGGCTACAAAGCTTCGGTATTCGGGTCTCAAGCCATGGACAATTATTCTTTTTATCCTGGCTTCCCCAATAGCAGCTGTCGGATCTAATTCTGAAATTTCGCGGCATATCGACTTCACCTTGTGAAAGTATTGGGCAACCGCCATGTCGCGTTGCGTCATTGATAGAAGTTCATTCTCGAGAAGTTGCAATTTTGTATCGTTCCTCTTCGAAAAGAGTGTAGCGAAGGTGTCCCACGCTTCCTTCGGTGATTTAGCATCCCGAATGTGCTCCAACATTTCTTCTTCTATTGTGGTCTTTAAAGCAAACATTGCTTTGCCTGCTTTAATTTTCCACTTCCGCAAGACGCCGTTAGCATCTTCTGCTGCCGGTTGTGTAACTTCACTACCACCGACAACCTCCCACAAGTCTTGACCTTGAAGGTAAGACTCTATACACGTTGCCCACGTGTTATAGTTTTGGTTGTTGAGCTTCTTGATTCCTCCAACAACTTGAAGATCACCCATCGTATCGACAAGACTTTGACTACACCGAACAAGCTTGAGTGACTATCGTGCAGAGTAATACACTACTCTTGACACAAAGAAGCTCCTTCTCAAGGTTTGTGATAACCCCAGCAATAATCTCAAGAAATCTTTTCTGATGTGGAAGATCAGTCAAAACTGCAACCACAGAGCATACTCGGAATTTCAAGAGACTTTACAACCAATGCTCTGATACCAAATGTTGAATCAAAATAGAGTAAAAACTCTAATTGATCAAGAAGAAGAAAAACTCTCTTTAGAATAATCTCACAAAATTGCAAAAAGAGAAGAACTCTTAAGAAAGCTTTCAAATGCTTATAATAAAGCTTTGATTGTTGAATGAAAAAACTCAAATACAAATAAGGTATTTATAGGTTACAAGAAACAATCTAAACCACTCATTAAAATAATCACAAACTAATTTAAACCATTGAAATTAAAACATGGGAAAAATACCTAATTTTCACCTAACTAAATTGATGTAAGCAATGACATCAAATTAATTTAGGTGTGGACTTATTTGGGCAAATTGATGTAAGCAATGACATCAAATTAATTTAGGTGTGGACTTATTTGGACTAATATTGACTTCTCAACAAAATCAATCTAGGTTCTGTTTAGATTGAATTACAGTTCCTTTTAAAATATAACTATATGAAAAAAAAAAGGTTATAGATTTTAAATAATAATTTTAATAAAATTATTAAAAATATAATAATTTTTTTATCATATAAATGAAAAATCAATATCAACATATGTTTCAAGGTACAGCAGCTGGTTTTTACCAAGTACTTTAATGTTAGAGTTTAAAATGTACAGTTGTCCAACATCAATCTCAAACGAACTCCTAATCTATATTCTAGGGTTTCCAAAAAAATAAAAATCAACAACAATCACCGTACAAATCTTAAATAACATTGTTTCATATAAAAATTAAATGAATTAGTAAACAAATTCAACAAAACCTACTTGATAAAGCTTGAAACCCCCAAAAACCGAAACTTCATGGCCTGTAAACAACTACAAATTTCCTGAAAACCTCTGAATCTTTGAATGAACAAAAGCTTTGATACTTAAGTTTATTTCATTGATAAAAATGGAAGGAAATTGAAGAAAAAACAGTGGAATTGTTAAGCTTCTTCATGGCGATGGGCACAAAGGCGAGAAAAAATGGCATGCTTGCTGATTTATAAACCAATTTTGCTCTTTTTTTTTCGCGTGTACAACGTCGTCTTCACTTTTCAAGTAAAATAATAATTTCTAGCCCTACAACATCAACAACGTTAGAATGAAGTTAACATCAAAGTGGACGAGTGAAAATATTGTTAACTTTAGGTAAAACTGTAAACAAAAATAAGTATTTATAAATTTTAAAAAAAACCTAAAACATTGGGTGATCAGTGGATGATTGTTTATTTTTGTGTGTGTGTAGAGGAGATATTCCAATCTAAAATTTTAAAATGAGGAAAAATTTAAGAAAATGCATACATCATACACCATACAGTTTAAGTGTTTTAAGTTTTAAACTTCTTAAAATTCATAATTGTAAAATTCTCCTGAACTTTTTTGGCACTTTAATATTCAGAACCAAAAAATTTGGATAGTTGTATAAAAATAGGACAAGCTGGGCTTGGCATTTTGCCTGGGACTTTCTTATGCATAAACGTCTCTACGAAGTAGAATGGTTACCCGATCTTATAATATAAAGAAGTGGGAGTCAATTATAAATCAAAACGGGAAAAGATTTTCATGATTGGAAAACTATAACTCAAGTAATATTATTTCATCTGTTAGTATATATACAACTTTACTCTACTCACCACTGACATAAAAGTTTAATTAACAACATAATGCAGATCCTCTAAAATGCGGATGCCATGAATAAAATTACATGATACAAATCAGTCTACTGAGAAAGAACATTTAGCAAAGAAACTCTTGTTTGGATCAATCGCCTAAATAAACATTCCAGTGCATTTTCAAAGCCTTCAATGCCACCATCCAAAGCCTCCAATTTCTCTTGTGCGGATTCAATATTCTTGATCTCTGCCTCATCATCGTCCTCATCATCATCTTTGCAGCTTGATTGTCGCATCATCAGGACATTGCTTAATGCGATATCCACATCCTCGAACTCATTTGCTTCCCATTGCCCTTCAAATGTTGCCACCGATTTGTCTTTGTGCAACAGCTGCTTCAAAACCATTGACCATTTTGTAGATTTTGGCTTCAACGTAGGCACAGAGAGGAATTGCAAGAGTGAATTGAAAATGCAAGTTGTGATTCGACTTACTTTTCTAAGCAATTGAATCAGCAAGGCGAGATGATCATTGAGTTCCAAAACTCGAGAGGAACCGAACGTGTTGTATTCCATTTGTTTCAAAGATGCAAGACACTTTATGATTTCCTTGTTTTTCTTCTTTCTAGAGCAAATGTAAGCATTGACACTACCATCAATGGTAAAATCACCAACCTTGCTTCTTCTAAGAGCCGATTGAAGTTCACGAACACTTTGTTTTATCATCAAAACAACATCCCTAGTGCTGCCACATATATCCAAGTACAATAGCAAACCATCTAGCAATTCATTGACCCAACAATTCTCATGTTGATGCTGAGCTAGAGCTTCTCGGGTCAATGGCAAACCAAGAAACTCATCGATGCATCTGTACAACTCCCCGAGGCCAGCAACACCCAAACAAATCTTCTCTCCATTCGATGAAGATGATGACGAAATTTCCCATGATTTAAGCTTATTCAGCTCATGTTCAATTTTCATCGCAACTGGATGTGACCTAGCCGCAGGCAAGCTAATGCATCTAACACCGTACTGTTTAGTACTGGACTTAGCTGAGAAAGCAGCAACCATTGTATTATATATTATATTACTTTTTCAACTTACCACAGAAAGGTTTCAATTGAAGATATGTGAAATTGAATTATTGAAGCATATATCCGATCAGTTGTTACTTATTTATAGCTTCCGATTTAGATAAGACGGGAGTCTTAAGGGGTCCTTCTCATTTAATTTTTCAATGGCATGGCCCCATAGCCATGTGAAGTAGATGTGGGTATTTGAGTTTTCCTTGATATGGGTTACGGTGTCACGTGTCACACCAAAAACAAAGTACAAAAAACACTTTCCAATAAATACAAAAATGTGCATTGTCATCTGGGTACGCTGTATGTATGTGTTTTAGGTCTCAGTTTTTGCACTAAAACTAGCTTAGCTTCATTGGACTTATCTCCCATGCACCACCGGCATATCCACCGTCTCTGAAGATTTAAGTCTTTTCATGGTTCAATTCATTGAAGTTGGAACTGATTCCCCCATTAAATAAATAGAAGCTTGAAATCCTCGACATTTGGATGTGGAAAGTTCGAGATAGTTATATATTTTAACCAATATATTTTCAAGATTAGATGGATGAGGTAGTTATTGAAGAAAGAAAACGGAAGACATTTATAATTCGTATGTGTACGCCACGAGCTGCATGTAATTATGTAACTATGGACCCTATATTATTGCCTGCTACCAGTCAGTATGTGAGACCTGCAGGATCAATTTTTTCGTTTAACTATATGATTATTGGTTCTATTAGGAAATACAGATCATATGTTTCGCACTACCATGAATTTTTTTTAAAAATGGAAAAAAGAAACCACCCGCAAGGTCCATGATGTATATATGCCACCAAATTTGAGGGAGGCTAGCCAATTTAAAGTGTATGAAGAAGACATGATTTGCTATTTTATTTTAGGGGTCACCAAAAGTCCAAAACACTAACGTAGACGCTGCCTCAGTTTTCTATTGCTCAATTTGTGTTTTTACTTGTATACAGACTTAAAAAGTCCTTTCGCCTTGGGAATCGAAACCGAAGTGGTAAAAGATTTGATCATGTGTAAACTACGTGATATCTTATCGAACCTGGAGCTCGCTTTAGTTTTTGTTTAGATTAATAATGTTGGGCCAGCTGCTAAGTTACTGTAACTTAGGATTGATCTAAAATCATTTACCTTTTAATAGATAAACATGTGTGTTCATATTAATCCTTGTTTATTCAAAAAAAGCAAAGAAGAGTTTTTTGTTTTGCCAGCAGTACCTTCCTTTTCCACGCGTAGAGGAAGACAAAGTCATGGAATCTTCAAAACTTATCCTTCAATATTTTCTTTAAGATTAATCGATCAAATATGCAGTAGCCTTATGAGATATATAATTCAGATTTTAAACTGAAACTATATCGTGATTCGCATTGCCATTATTTGAGAAATAAAATAAAGTTACCCTTTTATAGAACATATAAGAGTAAAGTTACAAATCATGCTTTCTATTACAAATGTGAAGTTCCTCCAACTACTTGAACAATAACGTACAGTACAAGCTAACTTAGGTGCAGTTCGGGATTGTTGTTGTTGATTGTAAAATAATCCAGTTTATTGTATAATGACTTATCGGTTGGATACAAAACAGTCGAGTGTTTGGTAATTGTACTGCTGACTAAGAGTGTCGTGTACTTGTGTTTGCTAATCGTATTGTGTATTTAAAAAAAAAATTGTATATATTTTTTATTAGTAAAATATTATTTTATTATACAATAATCAGAATATGCAATTATGTCATTTTTATTTCGAAAACCCAAACTTATCTAATGTGGGAAAACTCAATAATACACTAATTGAAATAAAAAAGTATAATAAAAAAAATTAGATAAATTTACTATATAAAATACTTTGCAACTAGTAAAGATTACGTGATAACGTGATTGATAATAGATATAATTGTGGTAATGCACGGGCATTCTTTGGTACAATTTATAGAAAAATAAAACATAATTTCTTTTACAGTATAACGGTAATTTTATACATTTTACACATAATTTGAATTCAAAATGCATAACAGTCCTCTAAAATTTGGATTTCTTATGCAGGATTTCTCGGGGGAAAAAAGGTCTATGAAAATGCCCTACGAAGATTGAGAGATTATGTTCAAAAGAGATGCTCTAGTTCTGATTAATCTCCTGAACAAGTTCTCCAAAATTTTCTCAAGGCCTTCAATGCTGCCTTCCAATTCCTTCAAGCTAGTTTGCACATGTTGCATCTTCCCACTGCGTAATGCAACATCCACACTTTCCAATTCATTCACAACCTCTTGCTTCTTCTCTTCACAAGATACGGATCCCTTGTGCATCAATTTTGAGATTAATGACCATCTGCTTTGCTTTGGCCTCGTTCCTGAAGCTGATAAAAATAACAAGAGGGATTGGAATATAGAGCTGGTTACTGCATTAACTTCTCGAAGGACCCGAATCACGGCTGAGAGATGATGATTTTGATCAACAAGTGGTGACACTCCAAGTAATTTATTATCCATTTGCTTTAATGTCGCGATAAATTTCTTGGCATCCTTGTTCATCTTTTTCCTGAAGCAAGTGTAGCTAGCAATGGTGTTCTCAATGCTTGAATCTCCCTTTCTTCTTCGGGCCATGGAGTGAAGAGCTTGAACACGTTCCTTGATTTGCAACATGGAGTCTCTTGTGATCCCACAAATGTCTAGGAGCTTAACAGAACCATCCAATAATTCATCAATGCATTTCTGATGTTGATTCTGATTCTGAGAGAGGACTTGTTGAGTTGATGCCATATTGAGGAGATCATCAATGCATATGTACAAATCTTCCAATCCTGAAAGGCTCTTGCAGATTGACTCTGCAGATGCCAATCTCGAAGATTCCTCCTCTTCCTCCCAAATTTGGAGCTTGCTCAACTCTTCTTCGGTTTTAATTGTGCTTGGATGTGATCTTGATGGCAAGCTAACAGATCGAACGGGGTAATTGCTGGCCATGTTTTTGCTGATCATTTGTGAAGCCGGAATAAATTGATTGAGATGGGTTATGATGTGTAAAATTGTGTGGCTTTCCCTCTACTTATATTCTGGTCTGGCCTGTTGATGAGAATGTGAAGAGCATGTGTGAGAAGCATGGGGTTTCCTTTGAATTCGGCTCCTTCTCTTAACGACTTTTGTCAGGTTTCTGGCCAACAGAACCCCAACAATTATGAATTACCTCTCTCTTTGTTTGTTCAGGGTGAGGTGTCCTGCTGTTGTGCCCCTCCCTTTGCCACATTACCCCGACATTTCCAAGTAATAATTATAAATTCCAGCTGCTGCATTTCAAAATGTGGCGCCTGTCTCCCCCGGTTGAAGAAAGATCCAGATCCAGATCTACTGTTTTATATGAAATAAACAACATATTGTAAGATAGTTGCTATTTGTGCACAATTATGATTCCAAGATCTTGATTTTAGGTTAATGGGTAATTTTATATTGCGTGCACGAGTGGGTGGTACACCATTTGTCACTAATTTTTTCAAGCCGTGCCATGCTTTGTTGATTTCACTTCTCCCCATGGCCGGATTTAAAAAAAAAAAAAATTCTTTTTTCTCTTTTCTTGCTTTTGCTGCCCATCAATTAATGAAAGGTAGGCAGGACATTGGACGCACAAGTCGATTCCCATTGTAACACGTGCAGCAATGTCGTGGACATTCGTACACGTGGCTGTAGCAGGGAGACAGGTGGCAGTGGTGCTTTAATATTAATGTCGAATGCAACCGGTGAAGGTGAGACCGGAGAATGTGTCCGAGGTGGTGGCCTTTGCGTAAAACTTCTCAAACCCAAACGCAATTTGCTTTGCTCCATTCTCTATTTTTTAAGTGGAGTGGAGGTTAATTTTCTTTAACACTTTTAACAAATACTTCATTTTGACTTCGATTTTTGAGATTTGTATATCACAAAATTGATTTAAGACTCCTGTAAGAAGGATAATAGTAAGTGTAATTATTGATAAATTTATAATACAATACTAAACATTTTCAAAGAAAAATTTTGAATATAGAACGGCCACTCGACGAATGCCCAAGCAGTAATAATATACTATCATTTAAATTTTTATATATTTATTTTAATATTTAGTTTAATAAAAAGTAAGATTGTAGAGTATTAAAATATTAGATTGTGCTATTTGTACTCATCAAACTACTTATTAAACCACTTTTGAAGATAATTTTCTATGATTAAAATACTCTTAAATTAAATTACAACTATGTACATTAAAAGATAGTAAAAAAAGAAAAAAAATAGAATTTTTATTCATAGAAGCCATCTTTACATTCAACATAATTTTGTTAAAAGTCTAATCATATTTTCATTAAACCCCAATCAACTAGAGGCGTGATTATTCTTCCAAACCACTATTTTTTTAAATAGCCTCACTGTATTTTTTAAATATTAAAAATAATTTTAAATTGTATATAATGTTATATTTATTTGAATACTATATTTATTATAAAAATATTGAAGTTAATTTTTTGAATTAATAAAATCAGAAAATATTATAATTTAAAGAAAATCTTAATAATATCGGTATTCCAAGAAAAAAGAGATAACAACTCAATTAATATACACATTAATTGGGATGAAAACTAAGTTAAAATTAAAACTAGAAAAATACTGTACTGCGGCTAGGGTCTGGACCATGAATTAAAACTAAGGATTCCAAGCAAAAATTATAGAATTTTATGCTATTGGAAATTGTGACCATAGATATAATTTGTTAATATTACTGTTTCTCTCTCATTTTATTGCCTCGTTCATATTCTTTTGTTCTCTTTTCAATCTTCATCTCTATTCTTGATTGCTATTTTTAAAACCTTGTGAAAAAGGAAGAAGATTTTTATACGATGAAGATGTCACTGCCAACGAAGCAGCAGTAGATTTCTTTCACGATCAATAAGTTGATTTTGAAATGCTGGTTACTGTGTTATCCCAAGTACCTATAGACGGCATCCGCAACTACTCCTTCAATAGATACTGCAGCTACCTTCTCTCGGCCGGAGATATTTTTTAGATTTAAACTTATTATTATTCATATTATTAATGAATAATAATTTACCCTTTTTTCTTAGCCATTTGGATTTTCTTCTTCATAGTTTTAATTTGTAATTGTATATTTAAACTTGTTTATCTTACAATGACAATAACGTTATCACAAGATGAAATAATAAGCTCGGTAAGACGGTAACATCTTAATTTCCATCAAAACCACTGGTGACATTATTCTTTTATAAAATTAAAAAAAATCTACAGACAGTTAGAATTTCTTATATCCAATAAAAAATAATTAACATTTTCTTAGACAAATGAAATAAATAAAACCCCGTTTGGATGTAGTTAACATTTTCATGGAAAAGGCATTTTTTTCATATGTTTTAATTGGCGGGAACAATGACAGTGTGGCTTTACTGATGTTTTTACAAAATAAAAGTTACACTAAAATTATGTCTTAATCTTGCCAAATAAATTGTTAAAAGAACTGCAAAGATATGGTGATGTAGAAGTTTAACTACAGAAGAACATTATAGTAGTCATTAATAGACCAATATAATACAAGGATTATTGTTTAACATTACTTTGTGATAAAGCAAAAATCACCGTCTCAATATTCTTTAGATAAATTTATATCTACTCCACATAAAATAATCTCATCATTAAAAAAAATCTTCTCTTTCCAATAAGGTTTAAAAGATGATAGCTACTTAAATAGAGATGAAAATTAGAGAGAGAATAAAATCATATTAATGAGATAATGAAGAGAGAGAAATATTAACATTAATGATTTGTTTTTTCAAAAAAAAATTTCAAAAATATTTGAGGGATATTGAAAAGAGGAACACTTCAAATTTTGTTTAAAAAATATTTATCATCATGTGTCCATCTATCATTAGTTGATAGTTCAATGTTAAATTGTGACTCAAATTCTCACGTGTATTGTAAATTTTCTTTAATACCTTGATTTTCTCTACTATTTTTATCAAGAGATTTATATAATTTATTACCTTTTACTGTTGTTTTTTTTTTCTTTTTTAGGTTAATAATAACTTGTCATACCCAAACTCAATAAAAGCTTAAAAGTAAGAAAAAAGAAATCATGGAAAGAAATTTGATTGATTAATCATTTATACCATTACAGAATTTTCATTTATATCAATCAAAACTGAAGTTTGGTACAAAAAGCAAAATCCTGTAAAATGCAGACGCCATGGTCGATCTTTGAGTCCTGAGCTAGATATACAGAACAACTTTAACATGGGTCAATATATAGTGAGTGAGGATGTTGAGGAAAGAGTGTTTTTCGCAAGACATCTAAACATGGAATCTAATCAAATGTCTCTAACATTATTTGTGCCACTTCAACTTCATCAGAACCAGACTGGGGCATTCCTTTAATTAATATTTTTGCTTGTTCTTGAGTGCCCTTATAATCAAGACCCTCCAATTCATTGATTACCTTTTCTACTCTTATGTTATACCTTGCTCAGGTTTTCCTTTTGTTTTGAGACACATGAGTTGTTATCACATTCTGTTTGTTCAGGTTTGACTCTCATACCATTTATTGGGACATAATGCCTAATAGATTAAGTAATCTATCATAAACTTAAATAACTCTTTTTTACTATCTAATGTAGAAACAACTCCATAAAATTTGTAATAATTCAGTATGTGTGTGTGTGTGTTTATAAGGACACGTACAATACAAAGTCGTCTTTGGCCTGCTCAGGATCTGCTTGTACTGCTACTGCTAGCATGCGAGATCACCCAATTTCCTGACTCTCTTGTAACTGCAGCACCTAATATATATATATATATATATATCTAGTTATCAGTTTTATTCTTTGATTCGACAAATGTCAAATGGAATCAATTTCCATATAAAACTCATCACGTCTTCCTTCAACGAACCAAATCATTTAACATTAAAGATGAATTATATATAAGAAGTGCCCCGAATCTAGTCTGGGCTTGCAATCGGGTGCTTTTAAAGGCAAATATGCAAAGCCAATACTTTATCTACCATATGGAGGCACTGTTCGGTTGGGTTTTGACAAGGAATCAATACGTTTCTTTTATATTGGGAATTATTGATAAAATTTAACGGCTTGTTGGAAGAATTCAGATTTGTGAGGATGAAAATTGAATTCGGAGAACGTGCAGGATGCCCATTATATTTCTACCAGTTATTTGATTATTCCGCTTGTCTCCCATGATTTTCATATTCTGTCTCTAACCATTAATTGCATGAAATAATTAATTAATTAATTAGCCCGTACATTAATTATGCCACTGCAATGTAGGAGGGAACATGCCCAAGACCATTGCTCAGTCATTTTGTCCAAATGTGTAACCTAATCCATTGCAACTTGGCGTTAAACATTGCAACTATCCTTTCATATCACACCGTTAACATTGATGTCACGCTATCACAGCCTTGGCACCACCTTCTTCATGAAAATGATCTATTATTTCTACAATATTATTATTATTAGGTAATTTCTATCTTACATGCATGTAAGATACATCCTCCACATATGAACAATGTATGTGTGGAGCCTATTCACTGTTTATATGAGAAAGATATATCTTACATGCATGTAAGATAGAAGAATCGTTGTTATTATTATTATTATTATTATTATTATACTTCAACAATACAACTTTGCCCCACCTAGCACATTTACAAACTATTCGTTGAAATCAGCCGGGCAGTGGTTTTTTTCTCTCTATAACATCTTATTAACATAAAACACGAGCTCTCATATTCTGTAATTATTCATTGGCCCGTTGATAAATCAGTAACAAGGACCTCTCCCCTAATTAATTGTTGTGCCGTGTGGAAGAGAATGTAACACGATGCTTAATTAATTAGTTGGCTGACGTGTTTTTGGCATAAATATTGGCTCACCATCTCTGTTGCATCGAGAAAGTCTTGGTTACATTTATTAGGCAAAAACGGAGAACCAAATGCACCATGACTTGCGTATTGCGTGTGGGCTGGGCTGGACCCATATTCACTCAATTATGTATGAACTTATATCGTAATTGGAAAATTTATAAAAATAACTACAAAATTTTTCAGATTTTCAATATTAACCCCTCTTAACGTTTTTCAATCATAAGTTCGTAGCTAACCAAACACCTCACTTTTGTACCAAAATAAACTCATCACACCTTTACAAATTACCAACCTAAGTCTTTTAAGCTTAATTTATATTCGAAATTGATGTTGGTAATGGTTTGTAAGTGTTATTTTTTCCATACATAATACAATGTGGGTTTATAAAAGATTTTGTTTAAGTTGATAGGTCAAAAAATTATTCAAAACAATCAAAGAGCATGTCACGCATTTTCTATATGCTTCTATAAAGTATAGCGAAATGTAAATATTTAAATGAATTTATGATAAAACCTGCAATTTCTTCACTACTGCCTATGGGCAGGTTAATTTGAACGATCAATTTATTTATTGAGTAAAAGGTCCTACATGATGGGGATTGGAGAATGATGTAATTCCAGTGTTATACCAAAAGTAATGGACAATATTTTCAGAAGAGTGGAGCGCACGAAAGGTTCTACAGAATCTTTATTAGAGTGTCATTTATTAAGGTAACCACTTGTTAATTAAATCAGTTTAAAAATTTGGAGATAAAATAGTTTATGTACTACAACATCATTTTTGTATATAGATTTCAAGCTGAAGAAGTATTTGATTTATTTGAGGCTGCAAATTCAACAAATTTAAATAAAGGTGAGAGTGCTGCCATTCCCAAGCCGGGTGTTTGAGTCCCTCTACAAATTGGAGAAACCGTAAATGGAGGGATAAAGCTAGCAGGTGTAAAAAGAACGGAACTGAGTATTATTCTTGTATGACTTCTCTACCATGTATACACTTCATTAATGTTAAGAAACTAGCTATTGCGGATGACATTCAACTTACAAGTTAATTACTAAAAGTAATATAGGATTTTTTTTAATAAAAAAATAATTGTAATACAAAACGTATTCATGCACTTAAAAAAAATCTTTTATGTCTTTCCGTTCCGTATTAGTCAAATCTTAGTTTGTGGGAGATAATAAGATAATATATCAATTGCATTAAAAAGAGATTAATACACGCATGTACAAACATATGGTAAGATAGATAGCGTGACATAAGAAAATTAAGATACTGCATATGAACTGAAAATCTCAAACTTAATTATACACAAAATTTTTTACAAAAACTTGATTTTGAACATGGAGTAATCCTATAAAATGTGGATGCCATGCCAAATTTACATGTACAAAAAGTTCAAGGTGTTAGTACATTAAAGAGGGACACTCGATTTTGGATTAATCTTCGAAACATGCAATCTAATCCTGTGTCAAGACCTTAATGCCAAAATCAATTGTCTCTAATCTCTCAAGTGCTAGTTGCACATCAGCTTTGGTGTCACTTTTTCGATTTTTCTGTTGAAAATCTCATGTTTTGAGTTTTCTGTTGCCACAGCCAGAGGGATCAATTTTTTTATCAATGACCATCTAGCAGCCTTTGTCTTCGTTTCTGGCATAGAAATAAACAACAAAAGTGATCGAAAATTGAACATTATGATAGCACCTGATTCTCCTAGCACAATGATCACAATCGATAGAAGATGTTGACCATATTAATAAAATTAGGTGACCCAATGTTGCTTTCTGCTTTCTTCAAAGCTCTAAGGCACTTGGCTAACGTAAGCACGAACATTGCTTTCTATGCATGAATCTCCACATCTCCTTCTAAGAGCTGATTGATGGTCTTGCACTGGCTCCTCCTTTTTCAGCATCAATTCTTTTGCGTTGCTTCATGCGTCTAGCAAATCAACTGAGCTTTCAAGAACCTTTTCGATTAAGTTTTTGTGTTGTTGATTGTGAAGAGCTTGTTGGATGCATGGACACTGAATAAACTCCTCAATGCAAGCTTTATCAACCAAGCTTAAATAGACTCTGCTAAATCTGAAGGAATTGCTGTCAAAGATGAAGATGATGATTGCCTGCCGATTTTGATTGTATTCATTTCTTGTACAATCTTTGAGAGAATTTGGGTGCAACCTTGTAGGCAAGCTAATAGACCTTGAATGAACTTGCTTGTTTCGTAATGTCGTCCCTGCCATCTTTCTTTACTTTTCTCTACGGAATAAAACTTGAAATCAATCAAATTAAATTCAAGTGTTGCTGAATGTCAATGACTCATGATCAAGCTAACTTCTTATAAACATACAATGAGGGCTCCACTTGCCCCTTCATGCCTAAGCACTAAGCACTAGACATATCATGTTATGCCAAATGGTTTAATTTTAGATAGCGGACTGCAACTTCTTAATCTTTCTTTGATTTTGAACTGTTTTCGGCGAACTTTTTAACTAATCAAGTTCGTGAGAGTAATTTTGCCTCCTTGTACCCCCAATCATTTGTATCACCTTGCTCTAAATGAGGCTTCAATCATAGATACTATTTGGTTAATTAATGAAACATAAATGGCTGGCAAATGTGATTATTGTCTCATTGCGAGTAAAGAAGAGGCTAGAGTGAGGCTTAGAGCTGGCTAGCACCTTTGACTACTTAAAAAGGCAAAGTGAGGCAAGATTTTGCATGTAAGTGGGCCTCGAGTCCAAGAATCTAGGGCTACCATGAAGAGTAACTAGGATTGCTACTTTGGTACAATATAATTCCATTGGTTGTCAAATTCCCTCTGCAAGTTGCACAACAATGCACAAGTTCAAAATGAAAAATATAATGTGATGGAGTAAGTAATCAGTGGAGACAGGGGAACAAACAATTGTGTCTCATGATAGTATATAATTTTGCAACAAATTGGAAAGCCTATCACGATGAATTTCATTTGGGTCGAAGAGATTCTTAATCTTCAATCAGTTAAGGATCATGTTTGGTCATAATTAGGTGATAATTGAGAGTGCTTAAAAATATAACTGCTAAGTGTTCAACGCCACAAGCAGCCTTTTGGTCTCAAGTCATTAGATCAACATTATTATACTAAAATACTACTTCAAAATAAAAATGAAAGAGAATACATAAATGCAATAGACCGCTATCAAGATAAATTTATCCGAATTATATGAAATTAAGAAATCTACAGTCGAAGTTAATAATAATAATAATAATTATTATTATAATTATTATAATTATTATTATTATTATTATTATAATTTATTATTATGTAACTGTTGGGGATAAAACTATAGTAATAAAATTAAACAATTTCCAGAAAAATGAGTTCTCCCAATCTCTTTTTGATTAGAAGGATGGATTTTAGTAAATTAGTCATGTCTTATTAATTGTTTTCAAAATTTTCTCTTTGTAATCAATCTACAACTCTTGGTTAACTTGGGTCAACATCTTCTCCTTTAAACGGTTCCAGTCAAAATCACCTTCAATCTCAGCTCATTGAGCTTCTCATGACACATGCGCTAATGATACAAAGAAGTGGGGAGTCAGCGCCCTTAAACGAGGGATCAGCACATAAACTTTCCAATTGATATTTCTTTTGGGTTAAAAGGTGATTTTTAAAAGTTAAAAGTTAATTTTAGTATTTAGTAAATTTCTTTTAGAAATCACTTTTAGAAGATCACCTCATCTTATAACATATTTTTAAAAGTAAAGAAGAAGTAGCTTTTCAAAATCTAATTTTATAAATCACTTTTATATTTAATGCAATTTCATATGTATCCTTGTATATATTATAAAAATCTAAAATTATCCTTATTAATTAGAAAATAAAATTATTAACATTAAAGAGATTATTATTAATTACATTAAGATAAAAAATAAAATAATTAATAATATAAAATAATTATTTTAATTATTATATATACTCAATAAAAAATATTTTATATGCTTGTTTATAAACATTTAGATAAATTTTATTGAACATTACACCCAATTCAATTATTTATATATTTAAAGCAATTTAATAGTAAGATTTACTAAACACATAAACGGTTCTCTTCACAATTAATTATTTTTACAATTTTACTAATACTAATTATTTTAAAAGATACATATTATGAAACTCATTCTTAATAGATTACAGGGGTGTTTGGTACCCCTCATTACATGGGATTGCATTGCATACAGCATTAGCAATGCAACCCATGTTTGGGGCACCAAACTGCTACATTAGGGCGCATTATGCAGTAATTGAGCACATTAGCTAAAACCCGACATTCAGTCGGGTTTAGCTGCCGCATTAGCTTAGTTTTTTTTTTTACTTTGTAATAATAATAATAAATGACTTTAATTTTTTAATATAATATAATATTTTTATTTTTACATTATAATTTTAATATAAATTAATTATTTTTTAATAATATTATGTTATGTTTTAATTTTTATTATTTTAAATATATAACTAAATAATGTATTATTTAATTTTATTATATTAATTAATATATAAAATTAAATTAATTAATCTTTAATAAGTTAATATAACTAGTAATAAATACTCAAATAATATAATATAATATTACATTATTAATTATAGTACAATAATTAAATTAGTTATTTTTAAATGATTTAATACAACTAATAATAAATATTTAAATATTAATAAATTTGAATAATATTATTGAAAACTAATAATATAAATAATTACTGGATTATTTAGCTCAATTTATTTTCTTAGTGAATATGTCATAACAATTGTATCACTTTATTATTCTATAATTATCTTGTAATATGTATAAACTTTTATTCTATCATCCTAAGATGATTTTTGAACTAATATTGAAGATTTTGACTATTTATTTATGTTGTTAAATTATTTATAGATTATTTGATTAAATTATTTACTTCGATTTTTATTTCACAAATTATATATTTGGAAAATACTAAAAAATACACTTCCAAAAATTTAAGACTATAAGCTTCGGAAGAATTATGACATTTTAATATATATTTTTAATAAAAATGTTAAATTTCTAAAATTTAAGAATTATTTATTTATTTTTTAAGTACTAATAAATATTATTTTTTAAATATATAATTTAAATTAATCACATAAAAATTAATACAATACAATGCAATATTAAATATAATTTAATTAAAATTAATACAATATAATATAATACCAAATATTATATAATATTATTATAATATAATATTAAAATAATACAATATACATATATTAAAATAATATAATATAATATAATATAATATTGTGTGGCAGACGCAGTCTACAGTTAATAAAAACGTCTGACTGTAACCAAGTGCATAGCCAAACTTAAGAAATGGGGGACCACAGAACGGAAATAAAACAAACTTGTAGGGACCAACTCATAAAAGATGGGGATAAAACTTGTGGGTCCGATCTCAAACAAAACAAAATAGAGGGTCTAAAGTGGGCCACGCTCCGACCTTAAAATAAAGTGAGTACACGGAATTTAAAGACGAAATTTTGATAACATGACAAAAAAAAATTTCAATTAAAATATAGAGCTTGTATCAAAACTGAACATATAGGGGTGCATTACGTAATAATGGTATTAGTTAAATATTTTATATTATAAATATATTAAAGAAAATCTTAACTAATATATTTATTAATTAAACAACTTTCATCTATTTCTCTTAAATTTATATATACGAATAAAGTTAGGGATTAAAATTTGTGTCTCAACCGATGTATCATTTATTTATTAAATAATACAAAAATAATGTTTGAATCTCTAATATTATTGATATGTAAATAAATTTTCCATAACTTACAATTAGATTTTTTTGTACAAAAATGAATAACAAAGCAGTGAGATTAGGTAGACAAGTAAGTGAACTTTACTGTACTGTAAATTACATTCGATGTCACCTAGCAAGAACCTATGTATGCATGTCATTGTGCCTATGCATGCTGAGCAAGTTCATTGCATTGATTATTTTCATTATGTAGTGATATCTCTGCAATAAGTAATTAGGACTTATGGCACATGATGATGGGTCATATCATAATTGAATTTCAGAAATTGGTAACGATCATTAAAATGTAACTGGTGTTTGATCTTAATATAAAGGGTGAGTGACTATTAGGATTTAGGTCCTTCGGATTTCTCATTTTTAGTTCTTCTATTCATCCCTTACATCCCTGACATTATAAATTTAATTAATGTTTGAACTTTAGGATAAATGTTACTTTTTAACGTATAGAACAAATCGTATTACATAAAGTTATGATAATAAAAAAATAACAAATTTAATTTTTATGGATGTAATAGATAACTTTGTTAATTTTCAAGGAAAAAACAATAAAATTGAGAAACATATATTGGTGACACATAGCCAAAGTTGCTTGGTGTGAGTGATTTGACACTCTCACTCTTTAAGAGAGGTCAGAAGTTTAAACCCCGTTCTCATATAGAGTCACCACTTTGGCCAGTACTTTACTCCTTACAGACTGGTCCGATACGAGCAAAAATTAACCTGAATTGTGGTACAAATTTAAAGGTACCTTACACAATTAAAGTCCACTCATGATTATATCGCGGTTCAAACAATATATATATATATTGGTGACACATTCGCCCCATATTATCCCGTGCCCAGCACAAGTCACAACATGGGATTCTAATTCTTCAAGTCTCTTTCATCATCCTTTTCATTTAAAAGTTGAACAAATGCAGTGAGGGTTATCAAAACATCAATCAAAATAAAGCCAGAGAAAAGAGCAAGAAAATCATAATTTTAGTATTGCAGTGCAAGGAACTGGGCGTAAAGATTTACTGAGAACACACCACTAAATAAATAACGGAATGAAAAAGGCAAAACGCCGGAAATTAGGGGGACCTGCAGAGACCATAAACACCAACACGTTTGAAAGGATTCAGTACTGAAGGAAAGGCCAAAGAGCCTTTACTCATTATTATTTCTCATTTCTCACAAGTCTCGATCATTCTGCTCTGCTGCCACCAAACACCTATGTGCTGACGTCTCCACAGTAGCCAATATTTTGATCCAACGGTGATCACATGGACATGTTGTTGCTCCTCCCAGTCTTGTCAAAACGTGGGCATCACAGTACATATACGTGACATGTCTCTATTTACCACTCATTAATTATACCAAAAACGCTTTCTAGTTGCTAGAGCTCTAGGGCTTCTCCTTCATTTCTATATAAACCCCAGTAGTAGGAAGAAGAAACATGCCTTCTCACTTCTCACATAACAGTTTGTTTAACATATACGCGCGCGCGTGTGTGTACATAGAAATAGAGAGAGAGAGAGAGAGAGAGAAAGAGAGATTGAGTAATTAGATAATTTCTCTTTTTTGAGTTAATTTCATGCTCATGCAGCTGGATATGCAGCAAGCAAGCAGCTGAAGAAACTAAATGGATCAGCTCTTATTTTTCCACGGCTTTCTTGAACGTAAATGTGCTTCCGCCGGTTTGCATATATAATTAAGCTGTTCAAGCACCATTAATTACGTTCAAGAAGCTGTGGAAAAATACGCGTTCATTCAGTGCAAATTTGCTCTCCATCTTTAATTTCCTCAAAGGAAGGTTTTTTAATTCTTGCTCCAAAATTTTAGTCATGCACTTGTTTTAATTTGTTCCTTATTAGGTGAAAATTCTGTAATTATATATGTTTAATTTAACGCTGAAGTAGACAATATATATATATATATATATATATTTTTTTTTTATGTCTTTTTGGTATTTAGTGATCAACTAAAAGCCAATCTCATTCTCTTATCTCGTGCTCCCATGCACACAGTACGGTGGATACAGGGGTGATAATGACTAATGAGAAAACATGCTAAAGGCGGTCGTGACATGAACAAATTAAATTTCAACCAAAGCCCTAATTGTTTGTGGATTTCTAATTAGTTTTTCCCCAGACCGCACCGTAGTTCATAGATAACATAAATAATTGATGGGTTTTATTGGTTAAAATTTGCAAAATTATGAGAGATAAGACGTACGTAAAGTACTAATAACACTTGTAGACGACTGTTTTAGCCTTATGTTATATTTAAATGATTAAGTGTTAAATAAAAAGAGTAGTGTATGTGACAAGCAACAATTAAAGGCAGGGCTCAGAAGTGCAGGGCAGAACCTAGGACAGCTTCAGGCTGCAGCCCTCCAGGATCCAGCGTGCAGCTAACGGGAGATTGTGGTGGGGCCGGGGGTGAGGTAGCATTCTGTCCAATTTCATTCATTATTAAGATGATCTCTCGATATCTTCCTTTCCTTGATAATTAAAGTGTCTCCGTGCCTGTTCTATTTTCCTGGCAGGTCACTGCAGTCTGACTTGTCCTCCAGTCTTTTTTCGTGGATGACACGTCGTGTTTTTTGGATTTTTTTGTCTTTGTCACCTTATGTAAACGACGCGTCGTTTAAAACGTTCGTTGTTCACTTCTTTTTTTTTTTTTTTGTTTTTTGGAAAGCAACCCAATACCCGACCCACAGCAACTGCTCCGCTAGTTCAATTCTGCATTTTTCTGCTTGTCTATACATATTTCCTATTCATGAAGTTACATTACATATATACTTTCACAGGCATCCACCATTTGTATAGCCCTGCCTATTCCTCTACAGCAAAATGAAACGAACATAATTGTAAAACTGTCCATATTCAGTAAAAACAAAATTGAAAAGAGCAAACTCATACTGCATAAAAGGAAAATGGTAAATTAATATATATATAGCAAAATAACAGTTTAATATTCACTCCTATTATGTTACAAAAAATTGGGTTTAATTTGAACATGCATGGACTAATCCTGTAATGTAAATTCAATGTGGATACGTCATATATAAATTTCACATCTCAAGGTGTGAGTACATTGAGAAGGGAGACTCTATTTTGAATTAAACGTCTAAAGAGACAATCTAATCTTGACTCAACACCCTTGATGCAAGAACCAAGTGTTTCTAATCTCCTGTGTGCTATTTGCGCATCAAACTTGGCGTCATTGTTTTTCAGGATTTGCCCGTGTAACAAAAATAGAGCCACATCAACATTCCCCACTTCATTAAAAATTTCTTGGCCTCCCTTAGACGCTACTGGCATCAATTTTCTGATCAATGACCACCCACCAGCCTTAGTCTTCAATTCCGGCATAGTAAGAAATAATAAGATAGATCGAAATATGGATATTGTAAGAGCTCTAGAATCCCTTAGAACGTTGATCACCATTGATAAATGTTGATCATTTCCATCTAGCATATCAGACGATGATTTATTACTGTTGCTTTCTGCTTTCTTCAATGCTCTAAGGCACTTGGCAATGTTCTTTTTTGACTTCCTTCTAAAGCTAATGTATGCATGAACATTGCTATCCATGCTTGAAGCTCCGACTCTCCGTCTTAGAGCTGACTGAAGGTCTTGCGCTTGCTCTTTCATCATCAAAATCAACTCTCTTGCTTTGGTGCATGCGTCTAGTAATCCAATTGATGTATCAAGAGCCTCTTCGACCAACTTTTTATGTTGCTGATTGCGTAGAGCTTTTTGGGTGCATGGAGACTGAATAAGTTCCTCAATGCAATTATACAACTCCGCTAGCCTGGTCAAACCGTTTTGAATTGATGATGAGGATGAAAATGATGAATCCCATGTCTTAAACTTATTCAATTCACCTTCAACCTTCAAAGCATTGGGATGTAACCTGGCACTAGCAGGCAGGCTGATAGACCTTTGAGGAACTTGCATGATTTGCACCGCTGATGTGCTTGCCATCTTAATTTCCTTTAATTTCTCTGGAATATTACCAGTCAAAAATCACTCAAAATTCAAGCGATACTTGAAAGATAATCACTTTTCAGTTGATTTATAAGCATCCAGCGAGGGCTCCACTTGCTCCTTCAAGCCTCAGCACGAAGCATGTGATTGTAATATGACTCACCCAACCCGTGAAAGATCTTGTGATATTTTTAGCTACAAAAATGCACGCCTTATTCTTTCTTTAATCGTATGGTCACGAAACAGGCGACACATTAGGCACCGTTAACTTTTTCTGGCAATAATCTTGAAATTGTTCCCTGTTTCCTTGTCTCCCCAATCATTGATATTACCTTGTGCTAAACGAGGATTCGAATACAGGTTTCAATTTCTTAATTTGTGTGATCGTGAACATGAAAGGCTGGCCAATATATGATTGTCTAATTTCAAGGAGCCTAGAGAGGTTTATATAGGCCATTGACCTAGTGGAAACAAATATTAATAAGATACCCACGAAAGAAAACGACAAAACGGGACAAGATTTTACAAATATTTGAACCTGAAATCCAAGAATCTAAGGCTACACCGAAGGGCGATTAGGGTGGGAACGGTAAAAATCAAACTCCAAATCCTCAACTTTCATTTCAATTGGCCACCGTATTCCGTAGCTATCTGTTCAACATTCAAAATAGCAATAAATTTATTAATCTGAGATAACGGTGGATTCTTGGCAGGGAAATAGCAGCAGCTTGCTAACGTGTTTATCACAAAATTTGGCTAAAACAGAGGAGGACTGCCTGCATGCTTCTTCTCGTTTGCGGTTGTTTTACTGCATTTTAACGGAGAGAACAGCCAATCTTCCATAAGTTTATGTTGAATTCTTTTATGGGAATTGATCATGATTCAGGGCAATGCTATTGTTTGGTCAGTGACCAGTAAGTGATACTTGCAGTGTGATAAAAAAATGTTTAAATAATGTCCTTTCATTAAAAAGAAAAAAAAAAGGTTTAGATAATGAATTGTCCATACTCAAAGCTATATAACATACCAGGCTTCGGGTTGCTTAGCATAAGGGTATACACTTGAGCAAAAAGCAATGCCAAGAATCACTTAAATTGTCTTTCAGCTTGTGCTTCCAACAATAATCAAATGAGAGAATCATTTTCCTTTTGAGATTGCAGTAGCAGTGCTTAAAAATTGAAACAAAACAATAAATGGCATTCTCCGAGACAAAGAACTTGTAAAAAGACAACAAAAAAGCCATTTATACAGCTCCTTCTGGAATCAAAATTAGTGATACACAATTTATACAATTGTAAATGCAACTTTTATGCAGAAAAGACCTCTCTGGGCTGATTATCCAAAAGCAGAATCTTTCAACAATTAAATGAAAGTAAAGATGGGCATAATGTGAACAATTATTCCAGCCAGAAAGAAAAGTCTCTGATCCAAGATCAAGTTGCAGAAGTCACAATATGCGTGCCTTTCAGACATCCCTCCATACATTTCCTAAGCCATTATATCAGCTCATCCGTACATCAGCAACATTTGATACATGAAATAAACTTTGACAAAAATCAAAGTGTGTTCCATTAGCAGACCAACAGTAAACTGCAGATAATAGAGAAGTGAGGAAAAAAAAGAAAAAAGGAAAAGACAGTTATGGCCAATTTAACAGGAGCGCAAAGGGAAAAACAGGCCAGTGTGAGAGTTGAAAACAAAGCTTCCAAAAGTCTTCAGTGCCAAGTATTAGTGCAACCAATTGTAGCTCTCAAATTAGTAGAATAGTTGTCCTCAAACCAGCAAAGTAGAACTCGACAAGTCTCAGCAGCATTGCAAAGTATATTGTAGATCACCTAGAATATTACTTCTAAGGTTTGGAAACTCGTAGTTACACTTTTGTAACTTGTAGTTGTCTTAATTTCTCCAAAACAGTTGTCACACTCAGATGTCTGCTGTATTAGATAGACTGCAGGTCTACAAAATTGCATATGGATATCTCCTGCATTGTTTGGCTGAGGGAGGGACAGGTGACAACTCAAGCCAAAACCTACAACAACCTCAGCATAAAAGAGCTGGGCTTTGAGAATGCAATGAACATGTCATTTCACACCAGCTATCACAGCTTAAAATTAACATGCAGAAGCCAGCCGTACGATAAAGAGGACACCTCAAGTTCCATGTAGAAGTCCCAAGACCCTGTCCTGTTGGACCAATAGCGATGTCCCCTTTCCTTTTATACTAGTTATCTCAAATAGCATCATCATATTGTAATTAAGTTACGTAGTTCTTCTCGAATTGATTTGCATATAATTGCATAATCATCAAATCAATTACAGACTAGCATAATGATCCGATTGCTCAATTGTGTCTTTATTTAAACTCTACACAGCAAACATGCTAGAACTGCTAATGAGGAATGCAACAGGAATGACAAATGAAGAAACATATTATAAGAAGTGTGAATCAAAACATTTTTTGAAATTTCAATTCAGTGCATGAACTGAGTCTGCTATAAATGTGATTAGAATAGTAAAATATAAGCCAAACACAGAAAAACATACAAAATAACTGGCAACTAAAGAGATTGAGATAGTAATGAAAACATACCAATCATAATCATACAGCATGGCCTTGCTCTTTAGCTTTCTTCAGCCACTTAAGTGTGCTCTCCAACGTTGTGTAGGCAGCAACATCAGTCAAACTCTTACTCTCAACTGCATAATCGAAAACTTCATAAGCCTCAGCAACCTTACCATGCCTACAAAGTACCCTCACAAGCGTGGCATAAGCAGCAGTCTCGAGCTTCACACCACCCTCTTTCATCGCCCAATACAATTCAATCCCTTTCTCCATCAACCTCGACTTACACAGTCCATAAAGCAATGTATTATACGTGCATGAATTTGGACTACATCCTTTACCCTCCATCTCCTCCAACAACGCCAATGCACCCAGCGCGTCCCCTTCCCTACACATTCCATTCATCAATGAAGTATACGTAACAGCATCAGGAAGAAACCCTGCTTCCACCATGACTTTCAAGAACTTCTTTGCTTCACCCACTCTCCCACATTTGGACAACCCAAAAATCAATGTATTATATGTAACAAGATCAGGCTCAACGCCTTCCTCTTTCATTTTATTATAAACACCGATAACTTCACCTCCTCTACTCAAATTACAATACCCTTTCATAATAGTATTGTACACAAAACAATCAGGCTTAAACCCTGAATCACTCAAGGCACTAACCAATCTCATAGCCTCACGTAAATTCTTAGTATTGCAAACATTATCGATCAAAATGGTATAAGTGACAAGATTTGGCTTTATACCAAATGAAGCACGCATTTGATCAACAAAATTGTAAACAGTAGTCAGAGAGCGACATTTACACAAACACTTGACAAGAAAATTGTAGGTAAAAATATCAGGGGGGGAGCTGTTTAAAGATAAGCCTTTTACCAATTCAATAGCCTCGTCTAAGCGATTGACAGAACATAAGGACCTGACAGCGATGTCAGTGGTTCCTTGATTGGGCGGGTACCCATTAGTGGTCATGAGACTAAGCGTTTTGCGGGTAGAGGAGAGGCTATTATCAGGTGCTTGGCAGGACTGGGCGAGTAAGATGTGGTAAGTTGAGCGGTCGGGGTTGAAAGATGGGTTAGCTTTGATCATGTGGTTGAGAAGGGAGATGGAGTCATCAACGGTGGAGATGGAAGCGTAGGACTGGAGGAGGGAGTTGTGGAAGGTACGATCACGTGGGGTCTGCATTGTGGCTGTTACGAGGGAATTGAAGATTTTTATGGCTTCTGATAATTCTGGGGATTTGAAGATAGCAGCTGGTGCAGGCGTCTTTTTTTCAGATTTATTTGCTGCTGCTGATTTTTTAGAGGGGTTTTCATTTTTGTTGAGAAATTGATGACGGGATTTTAGGGCTTGCGTTGGTGCCGTTGTTTTGAGAAGGGTGTTCGACGAAATTGCTGTGCGGAGAGCCGGAGGAATTTTGCCCATTTTGGTGTGCGAAATTAATTTAGCGATTGTTTGTTCTTTGGTTTCCTCTGCAAATTTTGAGTCGCAGGGTTTGATTTGATTTGTTTTTTGTTTTTTTTGGAAAGGTTTTTTGATTTGATTTGAGGCTGAGAGTGGGGGAAAGATTGGTGTACAAAGTGGGCTAGAGTCGCAGGGTTTGATTTGATTTGTTTTTTGTTTTTGTTTTTGGAAAGGTTTTTTTATTTGATTTGAGGCTGAGAGTGGGGGAAAGATTGGTGTACAAAGTGGGCTGGAGCTGGTTTAAACGGGCTTTTGTGAAATTTCACGGCTAACTTTACAAGGCCCAATCAAGGCACCTGTATTGCCTCATGCAATGCAAGTATAAAACGAGATGCTTGACAAACAAGTAATTAACCCCCCATTTGTGGGCTTTTATTTTATTATTTAGAAGATGGCATTAACATATCACATCATTAATATTATTGATTAACTTGGACAAGTTACGGCTAAGCATTAAAGGGTCTTTGGTTGTTGCAGTCCAAATTGTTGCCGTAGCTAACTTTCAAAATGTCACAGTATCTCTTGTAGAACCCGATGCGATCCTCCGCTTTCGGATTCGAACCTTTACCACATTCAATGCCACCATTGATGATGTTGGTGATAACCCCATAACCGGGAAGGCGACCAGCTTGAGTATCGGCGGCTGATGGCTTCCATTGGCCTGTGATAACATCGTGGCATGAAGGTTTTGGTGACTGTGGGGTCATCCAGAACCAGAAAGCCGTCTTGAACGAAATAGTAGGATCATTTGCCACAGCATCTGGGTTGCCAAGCAAGTCAACGTTTATGGCTTTTCCTGCTGGACCGTAGTTGTAGTTGCTGCATCATGATTCATGAGTGGGCAAAGTCAATCATTACTTCGAGCTAATTAATATATTATTGTTTTACTTCTACATATATATACAAATTAAGTTCATTTATATCTAAACTGATTACTAATGATGGTGAGACCTACGTACGACTAGTACTCTAGCTGGCTAATTACGAACTTACTATGAAATCTGGATGGGACCTCGGCCAAAATACTTTTTCCCAGGTGCACATGGCCATTGTTGACTTGGTTGACAATAATCTCCAGGGTTTCCTTGCTCCTGCTTGAAGCAATATCCCCATGCATATGGACCATCGGGCGCAGTAGGCCAGCCACCTTCAAATTAAATATATTTGCATTGCATTAATTGACCTTGTTAAAATTCATTTAATTAATTAATCAATTATTAGCCACCATATATAGACGCATATATAATTTAATTTGGTCACCCAATGCAGCTAAACAAAAAAAAGAAATCAATTAAAATAACCTGTAGTTTCATGTGAAGTTTGAGCCAAAAAGGCCGCGATTTCTCTTTTGCGAGTATCGGTGTCACCGGTTGTTCCGAAGGCACCAAAGGAGTTGGCGGCAGCGATGAAAGCGTCGTAAGTGTAAAAACCTTTTCCTTGGCAAGCAGCATCATTACGGTGCTTCAACAGCTGTTCAAATAGGTCCCTGCTAATTAGTGAACCGATATTGTTCCCGCCGCCGCCGCTAGGAGCAGGTACGGGAGTCGGATTAGTCGGCGTGGGTGAGGGTGACCCACTGCACTGGCTTTGGCAGCCATCAGTGCAATAAGCAGGAGTGTTGCCGCAGAAGCCAAATTTGCTGCAACACAGGCCTCCTGGACATACAGCTCCTCCAGCCTGGCTGCCACACTGTTCAGCCGACGCCAGATTGATCCATAATGCCAGAGCCAGAGCCGAACCCCATAATAATCTCATATACAACTTCATTAACTTAATTTCTTTTCTTTTTTTTTCTTATTACTATGATCAGTTTTTTTTTTTTTTGGGAATTTATCTCTTTATATATATATATATGTATATATTTGGCTTGAAGAATTTAATTTATAGCCGCTAGCTACCTATTGGACGTACCACGTATCTATATTTGCATGCATCAATCCCATTATCTTAACTCTTTATTAATTTGACTATTCAACATTAGATGGTGATACACGTTGCCAGTCGGCTACACGGCAAGGAAAGGACAATAAAAAATGTTGTCCTTCGGCTACACGGCTAGACTTCTGTCCAAAGGAAATATGATCAGCGACTTTGAATTATGCTTGGATGTTGATAAGATCGGTGAGAGCATCAAGAAAAGTCTAAGGAGAAACAATTAATGATTACCCTCCAAGGAAATCATATACAGCATATGCAGTACGCTGTTGATTATCAATTTATCAATAATCAATCTCTTTATTTGCGAAACATAAATTGTTGTTGACACCAACGACGGGTCAGTATTGGACCAGCTGGCTTTAGAAAATTTTGAAGAGTAATTTTTATCGATTTATTATTGTTTTAAATTTGTGATAGGCGCTCCAATTCAGTATTAAAATTATTAAAATTGTCCGGATAATTTTGAAGAGTTTTAAATTTAAACCTCGTTCAATTTTTTTAAAAATAAAATTATTAATTATTTTGAATCTAGAAACATGAATTAGTCACACCTAAATGAAGACAAAAGAAATTTAACAAAACAAGGGAATGATTAAAAAACATGAAACTATAAATGATTTCCCTCCTCTTCTTCTTCTTCTTCTTAGTTATATACATGCAAATATTGTATATTATTGCATTGACTATGAAATCATCATATATCATTTTTAAAACACAAAACCTTGCAACGATAATGTGATTAATAAAAATTTATCAATAAATAATAATATAATAAAAATTTAGGTAGCGTGCTACATACATGACATCTAAAATCAAAGAGTTACAGAATTTAAAACAGCTGAGCTATCATGAGCGAATAATCAAAGCATATTCATTCCAAAGTGAGAAAGATTGAACTAAAATAACATGCCAAGGCTGCAAAATTTTTTATTAAAAATATTAAATTAAATTTGTGATCTAAGCTAATTTTCTTGATTGAACAGCAGATGCAAGACTGGCCCTCCATCATATATATGTGTGTGTGTGTGTGTGTGTAGTAACTGCCTGCCCGGTGCAAAAACTATGCAACAGGGCAACTCTATCTCTACGGACAACGAGAGCAAAGCTTCATTCCCATTAAAACCAAGATCGAAAACGAAAAGTATCTTTCCCCTTGATTTTTTTGGCCTTTTGAAAATTGGCTATTTATGATTCACATAAAAATATCTCTCTCTTCCTCTTCTATGAGAAGCTATTTATGATTCGGCGTATTTGCTATAACTGAGGAGTTCTAAAACAAATTAAATTCTTCAACACGCAAATGAATAAAAATCCAGCGAGCATCAACAAACAAACCCAGCAAACTGGCAAGTAGAGTTAGAAGAACAGAAACAGCAAACAAGAAATAGTCGAGAACAGCTATAAGAGCTAGTGCATTTATACTATTGTCAAGAACAGCTTTGCCTTTGGTGACAAATCGAAAATTCCGAAAAAGCAACAGTAATCTGCAAAGTAAATCCATAAGAAGAAGGACTTGCTGAGGTGGTGAGGGTAATATAGTTCTATCATGTGAATATGGGATAGAGCAACGAGTCTTATGGTGAGATAGCAATGGGTGGGTCATATAGTGAGACCCACCAAATTTAATATTAAAAATACTAATGAATGCCACAATAGAACCACTATTATACCACAAAGAGTGGTTGCATTAAGATATCCGGCCAACACAACATAGAATAAATTTTCATATTGACCACCTTACGCTAGCCCATAAAAACAAGGAAACTGCATTTTTTAAAGGAATTATAGAATACATCATATGTATCATATGAGTCATATAATAAATTAATAATGTTATGTTATATGTGTATTTATTTTAAAATATTATTATAATTATATTATATTTGATGTATTTTAAAATTTATCATTCTTCAAAGTGCGACTACAAACTAAAGAAACTAATCAGCATGGATCATTTCTAGCATACAAATAAATTTTGATCTTATCTTATTAAATAATTCATTCTGTCTTAGTAAATGATCTTTTCTTATTAAATGATCTTCAAATACAAAATATGTCCAATATTACATAGTAATGAATAGAATAATTAATTAATTATAATTTTTATTGGGATGATTGCCATTGGACTCCTCAAACACTTAATGCACTTGAGTTGAGTTGAGAGTTTTCTCTTTTTAAAGAGATTCTAGAATACCTTTTGTTTTTTTTTTCCTGATACATTGGAGCCTAGTAAAAACTAGGCTAGAGTACTTATATTATATTACACTTACTTAATATATTTATATCGTATGCACATTTATTTTAAAAAAATCATAATGTAATTAATAGTTATATTTAATATCGGCACACGTGTCTTATATGCATTAAGTGGGTTTAATGCGTTAGAATTACTCTATAATCTCTCCTCCCTTTAAAGCAAGACAATTTAGGGTGCAGTTGCAAAGGGTGTTTAATTCGCAATAATTTGTTTGATTTGGGTTCTTTTGCTTTAGCAAAGCAATATCCCCATGCGTGTAGACCATCATCTGCTTCTGCCCGGCCTCCTGCTCGATCGATCGAGCTCAAATATTATCAACTTAATTAATAAATAAATTAATTATATGCCTGTTTATGTTTAATCTAATGAATCAATTAAGGATAAAAAAATATTACACTTAGCTAGCCCAGCGTACTATTTATATGCACAAATTGAATGTATGGTAAGTAACCTGCACGTAGTTTCATGAGAAGTTTGAGCCAAAAAAGCTGCAAGTTCCTTGTTACGCGTACTATAGTTATCAGTTGTGCCAAAGCGGTTTAAAGGATTTGGCAGCAGTAATGGAAGCAACATAAGTACAGAATCGATTACTTTGGGATCTAACGTCGTTTCTGTATTTAAGCAGCTGATCAAAAAGAGCCGAGGTGATTACAATGAGCCACATTGGCTCTGACAATTAACTCCGCGGTGTTGAGGTGTGTTGCCGCACCATCCGTACTCGCTGCAGCACACAGCTCTGCTGAAGCTATTCCCCGTAGAAAATAGAAATGACAACAAAGCTATTACATACTAAGAAACTGAACTCGTGTGCAACTTCGTTTTTTCCAATTTTATTTATTGGCGGCTATTCTGGTCCAAGTGGCGGCCTGCGTGTTATTTGGGACGACTACTTCACTTGTTCAAAATCAAAATTTTCCAAGAAAGTAAGTCAGTGATTTAATGATCGACGGACGACATTTTAAATCTTTCTCAAAATCAGAATTGTAAGGCTAACATGATATATTCTAAAATTTCTCCTCAATCTAATAATATACCTGCATTCTATGACTTTATCCTCAATCTAATAATCTAGCTGCATTTTTATGACTTTATGCGCATATATGAAAAACGACGATATTCAATTAAATTCTTCTTCTGCTTCTTCCTCTCAATGTTTGTCCTTTAGCCTGCGATTACGATATGTGTTAGTCAATGTTTATCCTTTTAGCCTGCGATCAAGATATGTGTTGTGCGACTAACATACTAACATTATTGGTAAAGAATGAGGGAGTGAGTGAGTGAGTTCCAAGTCCCTATAATAAGAGAGCAGTATACTCTCTAAAATTAATTAGAGTAGATTCCTCTTCAGCATAGAAATATTACTCTGGACGTGTAAAATATTAGTAGTTTTTTTATTTTATTTTAATTATACCATTTTTTAATCAAAGAGGGATCGAATGACATTAACTTACGGCCTTGATAGAAATTGCGTAACACGTAATACGTAAGTCCTCCTAGACTCTGTTGATCTAATTCTTTCTTTCTTGGCAATGGCATGCAGCGGTTAATACTTATTATTATTATTATTACTTCCTTGTTCTGAGATGATAAGTTGATTCAATCATTTATAAATAATACTGAGTTGTGCCTTTATCCCACTAAAACACGCTTGAGTTCCGATAAGTTTCAGTTCACTTTGTGCCCCATGACAAGAATTAAATAATTAGAGATTTTGTTTCAGTCATGTTAAATTGCATCATATACATACACGTCCTTTAATTTGTTAGTTGTTACTTACTTGGTTGGGAAACGTCAAACGGTAGCATATTAATTTAAATTAAATAATGTTATCCCTATATAGTGATTAGTGGCAGTGTCACGCTTGCCTTCATTTTATTTGATTCTTCTTCTTTTTTTATCTTATTTAATCTGTGTCTTCGTCATCGCCATTTTCCTAGTGCCGTCTGAGGGTTCTACACATATAAATCTTGAAAAGATAATTCGCAGTGGTCTACATTTAGTTGATTCTTCAAAATCTTGGACAAAGTAATGAATTTTGTTCTACTCTTGTATTATATTGAAACGTATTAAATTTGAATATAGTATTATGTGTGGTGTAGTATGGACCATACTTGGGCCGCTGAAGATAACATTGTCCTTATGCAAAAATTTTAAATAGCTGTTGCAATTTAAATTTACTTTACTTTAGGTTTACAACAAAAAAAAACTAATATTTATGTTAACCGATTAAAAAAAAAGTATGTTCAGTTTTATAAGTATAGATTTGAAAAATGTAGATTATAAGTAAATATTTTCCCTCAATTATTTGTAAGAGTATACTTTCAAGTTAATGCTAGATTAATCTCTGATTATATCATAAGTGTACGGATCTAAAATTCCAACAGACTAGGAGTAAATTTTTTTTTAGAATATACTTTTAAGTTAGTGCTCAATTGATCTCTAAACTATATTACAAGTGTATGGATCTAAATTTCCAATAAAATTTAGATTATAATATATTTTAAGAATAATAATAACTTAAAGAACTTTGAAAAAGAAAATGGATGGTTGATGATCAGATCGGACAAGGATCCAATATTAATATGATTTTTGTGCTTTTTAAACTATTTTTTAGATTTTGTTATATTGAAATAGGTAGATGCTACTCTTTTGAATTTTAATCGGCCATTAAAATATATTTAGAAAGAATTCAGATGGGTCTTGATAATATATTAGAGAAGAAAATAAAACTTATTCCACTTGAAAATTTTACCTCTAAAACATGGAATTAATATGTAGAAAATCAATTTATCCTAAACTAGAGCCTTAAGTTTAGATGGAGCCCTAAACAATTGCCTAAGGTTGAGCCACTACTAGAGCATACAACATATGGTAAATTTTATATTAATTGTTATTAATAATAAAATTATTTGTTAATAAAGTAATATTACTTTTTACAAAACAAAAACCACCGACAACCGCTCACCACCATCGGCTGCCAATGGCAGACATCTTTCGGTGCTGAATTTGGTACTGTTATAATCTTTATCTTTGGCTTTACATAGTGGTATGAATAATTCCAGTGATTAAGTTTCCATTTGTTGTAGATCTAAAATTAAAATTGCTCTCTCCGTAATTTCTAGCTCAAATCTATGATGAATGGAAGCTTAATGCGATCTATATCTATACCATTCTTTAAAAGGAGGGGAAAAAAAACTTTAAAAACTATGAGATTTTTCAATGGAGGGCAGAGGGTAATTAAAGTGTTGTAGTATGTGGTAAAACCTTTAAGAAGCATATTGCCATCAATCTTGTGAACCTGGTAATCCTGGCTAACCAGAATTTGGTAATCTGGGTTCCTTCAATTAGTTAGTGATAATGACAACCTCCCGTGTAATATAAGGAGCTTGCCATTGGCAACCATTGCAAAAATGCCTAATTTTGTGCAATAAATTAAGCATATTCATTTCATTCCTGCAAGAAGCAGTATTTTTTTTTAAAAAAAAAACATAATCTCTTCTTGAGTAGAAGAACAGAATAAAACACCAAATATATATAGTCAAAGTCATGGTTGGCACCACCTTTGTAGATGGGCGGTGCCAAACGATTAACATTTTCAAATTAGTCACTCAAATTGAAGTCCAAGAGGTGCCGCCTAAGGAAAGAAAAAGAAAACTTTGAATCAAACCCGTTGACGTAAACTAAAAGCCGAACCACATAATTTTTTGGTGTCCTCTTTTGTGATTGTATTTTATTTTTCTTTCAATTTTATTTTAATTGTACCCCTGCTTCACTCATTAATTTCCTAACATATACTACTAGGCACTAACTAAAAGCTACGAACAAATTAAACCTAATAATAATACAACGAAAAGGAAGATCGGAACGGTCTTGATCTCATGAAAAAACGCAACAAAACCATTTTTTATTTGCAGAATACTGCTTGCGGTGATTAGTTTCAGTTTTATATTTGTTCTGCGACGTGACGTTCCCAGCAGCAGCCGAGCCACTCCTTTTCTCTTCACTGGCCTTGATAAAAACAAAAGAAAATCCATCAGCAGTTGCGGGATCATTCACATCCCACTCCCCGAATTTCGGAAGTGTGCTTCCGTGACCATGAGATGACATGATGATAGATGAATTGATCACTAACAAGTAATTAATAATGGCCTTGAATCTTGATTATCAGATAAATCATTTGGTTAATTGAACGATATATCATATATATAAACTGTCGGTGTTGTACATATATGTAATGTGCATGTACCCGATCGAATATGAGGATTGGGAGTGATACAGATTTTTTGGACGATCAAATTAAATATAGAAAGTCGTTTAATTAAAGCAGAAAATGGATAAGATTAGAGGAGTTCGTTAATGCATTCAAGCCACTGCACTCGTATCAAACACGGATGGGACGGTGCGTTTTTGTTAGGCTTTTAAGCACCAACCAATGTAATTTACATTGCGTGTGTAGATTGCGGAAGCGTTACGTGAGTGGTGAATCAGTTTATGGCCCGTTAAGCACGTGTTACTTTGCTTCCTTATCTTTTTTTTATATGACTAGTTCTCTTTTCTTTTTCTTAAGTTTTTCCCTTTTTTTTTTCTTTTTTAAAAGTGAGAATGTTTATTTTTATCTAATTTTCGTTAACTTCAAAATGGAAAGAGTTCACACAATAACTCCTCCGCAAAAAACCAAACAATAAAATCATAACACGAATTTTGCCGACACATGTTCAGTTCAATATTCACTCCATTGTGCCATCAGCAGATGAATTAATATATAGCAGCAAAAAACTCAAATGGTTTTATTATTATTATTATTATTATTATTATTATTTCTAGTATATTATGTCTATTTTTATACTCTTTTCGAAATAAATATCATTATTTTTTTGGTTAAAATCTTTTTAAGATTAAACGTTGTTGTAATTTTTTTGGTTTAGATAAAAAGTGAATAAGTAGTATTTAAAATATCATTATTTTCGAGTAGAAATTATTAAGTTTTTCTTTATGAAAAAATGGATGTTACTACACATAAGGTAATATTTACTTCTATATTTATGAAATTCTTTCCAATTCTTTTACGTCAAAAGTCAACTTATTTGATCAAATCTCTACAAAACTTCGATATCAGCTCGTTATTCTCCATCAGATAATATTAGTTCTAAAGATGAGTAGATAAGGGTCCTAGCTTCACTTGTTCACTTGTTTGCTTTTATTTAGAAATTTGAGGGCAAGTTGCACACAAGCTTGATGAACTGAGTTGAACACAAGCTTGACCGATTAAATTTGAATTTAATTTTCAGTTCGAATTCTAAAAGAGATAGATGGAAAAAAAACTATTTTTTCTTTGCCCACCTTTACTAGATTCTTTTTTTTTTCCTCCAACAAAAAAAAGATTGTACACACACAATCATAGATGACTAAATTTTTTTTGATTTTTGAGTTTTTTTTCTTGTTTTTTAGTGAAATCCACGTCAACAAACAATCGAGTTCCTCATATTTTGTGCATACCATAAAGAAAAAAAAGAAGTGTTCACATTATAAATGTAAAGTGAATGACCAATTAGTATGTAACAAGGTCCTTGTTATCTTACATGAATGGATAACAAACATTAGAGAATTTAAAAAAATCTTTCTTAGTTTTTCAAAACTCTTTTATTATTAAGTTCGTTTGGCATATGTAATATAATATTAAATGGTTTATGGGCTGACTCAGAGACCAGAACTTAGCTGTATAGTCTCGCACTATATATATATATATATATATATAATTCCTCATATAGGAGGTAGAGGTAGAGGTAGAGGTAAAGGGAGAGAGACGAAATGGCAATGGAATGTTTGGGCGGTCGTCTGTGCTCTGCCTCTGCTAATAACGTGCCATTGACTCCAATAGGCTTCCTAGAGCGAGCTGCCCATGTCTATGGAGATGCTACTTCCATTATTTACGGCACTGTTAGATTTTCTTGGAGACAAACTCATCAAATATGCCTCAAGCTTGCTTCTGCTTTAGCCCAGTTGAAGATTTCTCGTGGTGATATCGTAAGTTTCATTTTTCCTCATCTTCATTTCACTAATTCAACGCTTTATGCATAAATGTTTTTATTAATATTAATTGATTTCTTTAAGATCACTTCTAATATTATTGCCTTCCGCTATATAAACATATATACAGCTAACCGGCCTTATTAATTACTACTTAATGCATGGCTTGTTTTCTTATTCATAGCTACTGATTTTTTTGTTAACAAATTAAAAGTCTCCACATAACAAACAACTCCTCAAACTTGAAACCAGAATCCAGAAGGTCTTGATTCCACATGAAAGTTATATGAATGGTAAAAGATTGATATTACGGGACTCAATTATTTGTGACCGATGCACACGCACATATGCATATCTGTGTTGGTTTTGAGTTAAGCGATGATTCTACATGGTTTTAAAGTCAGATTTTAGGTCCAACGATAGCTTTAGATCGGAAGAAATGTTAATAACAAACAATAACATTGGAAACAGCCAAGACAATCGACGGTATGAATTTGCTATTTCTTCCATGGGAGATGCTCAGCCTCAGAAAGCTTTAAAATAAAGAAAAAAAAAAGGAAAAAAAAAAAACATAATCTCTTCTTGAGTAGAAGAACAGAATAAAACACCAAATATATATAGTCAAAGTCATGGTTGGCACCACCTTTGTAGATGGGCGGTGCCAAACGATTAACATTTTCAAATTAGTCACTCAAATTGAAGTCCAAGAGGTGCCGCCTAAGGAAAGAAAAAGAAAACTTTGAATCAAACCCGTTGACGTAAACTAAAAGCCGAACCACATAATTTTTTGGTGTCCTCTTTTGTGATTGTATTTTATTTTTCTTTCAATTTTATTTTAATTGTACCCCTGCTTCACTCATTAATTTCCTAACATATACTACTAGGCACTAACTAAAAGCTACGAACAAATTAAACCTAATAATAATACAACGAAAAGGAAGATCGGAACGGTCTTGATCTCATGAAAAAACGCAACAAAACCATTTTTTATTTGCAGAATACTGCTTGCGGTGATTAGTTTCAGTTTTATATTTGTTCTGCGACGTGACGTTCCCAGCAGCAGCCGAGCCACTCCTTTTCTCTTCACTGGCCTTGATAAAAACAAAAGAAAATCCATCAGCAGTTGCGGGATCATTCACATCCCACTCCCCGAATTTCGGAAGTGTGCTTCCGTGACCATGAGATGACATGATGATAGATGAATTGATCACTAACAAGTAATTAATAATGGCCTTGAATCTTGATTATCAGATAAATCATTTGGTTAATTGAACGATATATCATATATATAAACTGTCGGTGTTGTACATATATGTAATGTGCATGTACCCGATCGAATATGAGGATTGGGAGTGATACAGATTTTTTGGACGATCAAATTAAATATAGAAAGTCGTTTAATTAAAGCAGAAAATGGATAAGATTAGAGGAGTTCGTTAATGCATTCAAGCCACTGCACTCGTATCAAACACGGATGGGACGGTGCGTTTTTGTTAGGCTTTTAAGCACCAACCAATGTAATTTACATTGCGTGTGTAGATTGCGGAAGCGTTACGTGAGTGGTGAATCAGTTTATGGCCCGTTAAGCACGTGTTACTTTGCTTCCTTATCTTTTTTTTATATGACTAGTTCTCTTTTCTTTTTCTTAAGTTTTTCCCTTTTTTTTTTCTTTTTTAAAAGTGAGAATGTTTATTTTTATCTAATTTTCGTTAACTTCAAAATGGAAAGAGTTCACACAATAACTCCTCCGCAAAAAACCAAACAATAAAATCATAACACGAATTTTGCCGACACATGTTCAGTTCAATATTCACTCCATTGTGCCATCAGCAGATGAATTAATATATAGCAGCAAAAAACTCAAATGGTTTTATTATTATTATTATTATTATTATTATTATTTCTAGTATATTATGTCTATTTTTATACTCTTTTCGAAATAAATATCATTATTTTTTTGGTTAAAATCTTTTTAAGATTAAACGTTGTTGTAATTTTTTTGGTTTAGATAAAAAGTGAATAAGTAGTATTTAAAATATCATTATTTTCGAGTAGAAATTATTAAGTTTTTCTTTATGAAAAAATGGATGTTACTACACATAAGGTAATATTTACTTCTATATTTATGAAATTCTTTCCAATTCTTTTACGTCAAAAGTCAACTTATTTGATCAAATCTCTACAAAACTTCGATATCAGCTCGTTATTCTCCATCAGATAATATTAGTTCTAAAGATGAGTAGATAAGGGTCCTAGCTTCACTTGTTCACTTGTTTGCTTTTATTTAGAAATTTGAGGGCAAGTTGCACACAAGCTTGATGAACTGAGTTGAACACAAGCTTGACCGATTAAATTTGAATTTAATTTTCAGTTCGAATTCTAAAAGAGATAGATGGAAAAAAAACTATTTTTTCTTTGCCCACCTTTACTAGATTCTTTTTTTTTTCCTCCAACAAAAAAAAGATTGTACACACACAATCATAGATGACTAAATTTTTTTTGATTTTTGAGTTTTTTTTCTTGTTTTTTAGTGAAATCCACGTCAACAAACAATCGAGTTCCTCATATTTTGTGCATACCATAAAGAAAAAAAAGAAGTGTTCACATTATAAATGTAAAGTGAATGACCAATTAGTATGTAACAAGGTCCTTGTTATCTTACATGAATGGATAACAAACATTAGAGAATTTAAAAAAATCTTTCTTAGTTTTTCAAAACTCTTTTATTATTAAGTTCGTTTGGCATATGTAATATAATATTAAATGGTTTATGGGCTGACTCAGAGACCAGAACTTAGCTGTATAGTCTCGCACTATATATATATATATATATATATATATAATTCCTCATATAGGAGGTAGAGGTAGAGGTAGAGGTAAAGGGAGAGAGACGAAATGGCAATGGAATGTTTGGGCGGTCGTCTGTGCTCTGCCTCTGCTAATAACGTGCCATTGACTCCAATAGGCTTCCTAGAGCGAGCTGCCCATGTCTATGGAGATGCTACTTCCATTATTTACGGCACTGTTAGATTTTCTTGGAGACAAACTCATCAAATATGCCTCAAGCTTGCTTCTGCTTTAGCCCAGTTGAAGATTTCTCGTGGTGATATCGTAAGTTTCATTTTTCCTCATCTTCATTTCACTAATTCAACGCTTTATGCATAAATGTTTTTATTAATATTAATTGATTTCTTTAAGATCACTTCTAATATTATTGCCTTCCGCTATATAAACATATATACAGCTAACCGGCCTTATTAATTACTACTTAATGCATGGCTTGTTTTCTTATTCATAGCTACTGATTTTTTTGTTAACAAATTAAAAGTCTCCACATAACAAACAACTCCTCAAACTTGAAACCAGAATCCAGAAGGTCTTGATTCCACATGAAAGTTATATGAATGGTAAAAGATTGATATTACGGGACTCAATTATTTGTGACCGATGCACACGCACATATGCATATCTGTGTTGGTTTTGAGTTAAGCGATGATTCTACATGGTTTTAAAGTCAGATTTTAGGTCCAACGATAGCTTTAGATCGGAAGAAATGTTAATAACAAACAATAACATTGGAAACAGCCAAGACAATCGACGGTATGAATTTGCTATTTCTTCCATGGGAGATGCTCAGCCTCAGAAAGCTTTAAAATAAAGAAAAAAAAAAGGAAAATAACATTTGAAAATTATTGATATTACGTGCCAAGTGGACTCCAAAAGGTCAAGATGCATTAGGTTCAAGTCAATGGAGTTTAATATAAAAGCTCTACTTGTAATTTGGTGAATATATTTTATAAATGTTGTTATATAAAGTATACAGCCATAGGAGACTTTGTACTTTATAGCTAAAAATTGAAGTGAATATAGTAACACATTAATTGGTGGACCCTCTTCAACTTCAACAAACTCACAAATCTTTTATTAATTTCTTAGTGTTCAATTAGAGAGAAATTCTAAAATACATTAAATTTTAAAAAATTTAGAATACACTTCATGCATGCATTAATTAGTTGTAATATAATAAAGATATTCTAGAATTTTTAGAATTTCACCCAATCATGAACCCGGACAAATTAATTGCAAAATTTGTCGGTTCCATTTTGCACGATTGGTGCAAGTGACTAGTCCACGAACATTAACATACAAAAGAAAGGTCATCATAAAATTAAAACTAAAGTTAAATGTTCGACCAACATTAACATACAAAAGAAAGGTCATCATAAAATTAAAACTAAAGTTAAAAGGCATCTATTTCTAGCCAGCTAGTATCCAATTTCGATTCGACTGTCAATAGGTTAGCGGGTCAACTTGGAAAACATAGCTCATTGGGCCCTGCTTGCTATTTGGGCAGGTTGCGGCTATGGCACCAAATATTCCAGCACTGTACAAGCTGCACTTTGCTGTTCCAATGACAGGGGCAGTTCTCTCTGCACTTAATACCAGGTTAGATTCAGCCACATTGGCATCAATTCTTCGACAGCTGGAAGCCAAGATCATATTTGTCGATTATCAATTTGTGGAAGTTGTCCAAAATGCACTTGACATACTCTCCCCCAATCACAAATGTGACAAGGCACCTCTCCTTGTGACAATCCCTGAATGTGACCACTACCAACCAAGTACTTGTTCAGTAGCCAACAATTTCCCGTCGGGTAGTTTGGATTACAATGATCTTCTTGAAATGGGAAAAGCTGATTTTGAGATGATGCAACCGAATCACGAATGTGATCCGATTTCTGTGAATTATACTTCAGGATCAACTGGGGATCCTAAGGGGGTAGTTTACAGCCATAGAGGTGCCTATCTCAATTCTTTGGCACAGATTTCTCGCTGTGACGTGAGAGACATACCTGTGTTTCTATGGACACTCGACATGTTTCGATGCAATGGCTGGTGCTGCACTTGGGCAATGGCCGCTGTTGGTGGCATCAATGTCTGCATTAGAACTGTCTCGGCAAAAATCATATTTGATTCTATACTTATTCACAAGGTTACTCATTTATGTGGCCAGCCCAGAATTCTCAACATGATTGCAAATGCATTGGCAAGTGACCAAAACCAACTTCAACGGAAGGTAACTATTGTCATTGCTGGTGTTCTGCCTACAGTCGAGGTTCTAGAACAAGTTGCAAACTTTGGATTTAACATCCGCCACGCATATGGAATGACAGAAGTTCTTGGTCCAGCTATTGTAAGACAATGGAAACCTGAAGGGGAGTCTTCAGCATTGGATCATGAACATGAAATGACCAAACATCGCGAAGGGCTTAACAATCTTCTAATTCAAGGGGTCGATGTGAAAGACCAGAATACGATGAAAAGTGTACCACATGATGGAAAAACTCTGGGTGAAGTAATGTTTAGAGCCAATACTGTGATGCTGGGATACTTCAAGAATCCGAAAGCAACAGAGGAAGCTTTCAGGAATGGATGGTATCATACTGGTGATCTTGCAGTCAGAAATCCTGATGGTTACGTTCAAATGAAGGATCGAAGAAAGGACATTATCATTTCTGGGGCAGAGATTATAAGCTCATTAGAGGTGGAAGCAGTGTTGTTAAGTAATCCAAAGGTTTTGGAAGCTGCTGTTGTTGGAAAAGTTGATGATCAATTGAAGGAAGTGCCTGTTGCTTTTGTGAAACTGAAGGAGGGAGGTGAAGCAAGCCCTGAAGAGCTTGTTAAGTTTTGTGGGGATGAATTGCCAAGTTATATGGTTCCAAGGGCCATATTTTTTGAAGACATACCAGTCAATTCTACTGGTAAAGTGCAGAAATTTGTGCTCAGGGGGAAGGTCAATGCCGTTGCCGTGGGGTGGTCACTCTAATCAAAATAAAGGTTTAATTTCATGTATCAAAAAATAAAAATAAAGGTTTAATTTCATTCGCTTTGATTCCCCTAAGATATTACTGTCCAAATTTCAATGTTCCTTGGAAGTCAAAAACTTTATGTAGAGTCAATTAGATCAAATATTCACGACAGCCTGTTATCAATTAATATTCGGTGTTACCAAAATTTTACTTTCCGTTTTGATATCTAAGTTAATGATCCCAAGAAGGCCCCAGGTGCTTTTTTTTTTAATACTGTTATATAATAAATTCTACAATTGAGATTTTTTATAATTGAAATTTTTTTTGTGCCATATATTCGTTCTATAATTGTGATATTTTACAATTGGGACATTTTTTATACTTCTATAATTGGGACATTAATATTTGAGAACTGTTTACTCCACTCACATTTCGTAAGGAACACTCCCCAGATTTTTTAAACTCTTTCAAATATTCTCACATTTCGTGAGGGACACTCTCCAAATTCTTTAAACTCTCTCAAATATTCGAGAGTTATCTACTACATTCATATTTCGTGAGGAATAGATTGGCTCTCACTCAATTATTTGATAATTAAGAGAGAATTATAAATAACCCTCATAAATACTTTTATAGAAATTCAAACACTTACACTCAACATTATAAATATAAGAATTTTCCTACTAAACCAAAACACATTGATAGGCCCAGATACTTAAATGTTCACATAAAGAATCACTACAAAAAACAATGTGCATTTTTATAGAGATTCAAACACTTACACTCAACATTATAAATATAAAAATTTTCCAACTAAACCAAAGACACATCGATAGGCCCCAGATACTTAAATGTTCACATAAAGAATCACTACAAAAAACAATGTGCTCATCATATATTCGACAAAGCTTCTGCTTTCACGTGAATATTGCCTTCGGACAGCAGAGGCCCTAGTACCAGACACTCATTTCAATAATTTGAGGAAATTTTAATCACTACGGCAACAGAAAATTGAGAATTAATGGGGTTGTTATGATTATGATGGAAATTGGCCAAGACAAAGACCACCAATCAAGCATGTTGTAGGGCAATGTATTACGCGTAGCATCAGTGAAAATCTGATTTTGTATTTCCAATACAGCTAAGCTGATCAAGAAAGCGAATGGAGGAATGCACTTATTGGGAGGGCCACTTCAGAGAATTAAAAACCTTACATGTGAATTTCACTTGAAATGGTCATAAAATTCCAATTAATTAAGTCAATCTCATGGTAGCTTGATTTTAAAATCACATTGATTTTTGCGAAAACAACTTATCAACTACTTCTTTAATTGTGCTTTTTCAAAATAGATTATTCTTCTGGTCCTCTCTCAAAAAATCATCCTCACCTTAGAGAAAAGTCATACATATAATTTTATTACGATTTACCTTCAAGAAATTTATCTTTAGTAGTAGATACACGCAGCATTATTTTTGTCATTCATGTATGTACTACATCAAAGCAACAGATGTAGTACGACTAAAAATATCACGTGGCTTGTTTAAATAAGGAAGCTAATGATTGATGGAAACTAGAAAAAACGAAAAAGAAAATGATCGTAAACAAACCCAGATGAAGCCCTCAATTCTTAGGAAATCCTTTGATAATCATAATTGGAATTTAGTGTAAATGTAAGGTTATTATGTTTCTACTGCTCAGTGCTTGTAATCCAGTAATGGCACGTGCCCTTTATTTTAACATAAGCTTATTGTTATATTAATAATATAACATTATTTTAACTGAACTTGTAAGGCAGCGTGGCATAGGTATCCTGAGTTCACATTTAATTTTTTTTATTACATGAGACTATTGTTCATATTACAACTCATGTTACATGAGACTATAATTGATATTTATAAATTAGATAATTACTGGGACCAACTTACATCAATGCTAATTGGAACTCTGCCAAAGCTCAGATTTTTAACCCTCATAAATATTCAAGGAATACCCTCATAAATATTCGAGAGATGTCTACTCCTCACTCATGGTAAGGAAGAAGATCACATTTACTTAAATTAATTAAGAAAAAATATCTCATAATACTTTTGTGGGGGTTCGAACTGTTGCCCTTTAAATTGAAGGAGACCGGCCTTGGCCACTCCAGCTGAGCCGAGTGGTTTGATTTCACATTTATTTGCCTATAATAATATAACATTAGTTTAACTGAACTTGCAAATTGTTATATTAATTGTACGACAAACAAATAATGTAAGATAAACGTGTATTTATTTTAAAAAATCATGATGCGGCAGCAATTGTAATACATCAGAGTCCACACACTGACGCTGACATGTTCAACAAATGCACAGCTAACCGCCTACGTAACGACATTAACGAGCTGCAAAATTGCCACCGACCGTTTGTCCTCCACTGAGACTCGTTCAGTTCAGGTAACATTTTCAGTTTTGATGCACTCTGCTTAAGCTTTCTTTGTCCAGTTGAACTTTTAGCTTTATGGGTGTCTTTTTAATGCTGTTACCCCTGACATTTTCTTTGCAACCAAAGAGAAATATGCTGAATGTTCATGAGCTTTCTGTGAAAAATTGGTTTGACTATTGTATGTTGTTGCTGTGATAGAGGTTTCTTTGGGTTAGTAGGAATTTACTTTTTCGGAAAGGAAAGTGGGGTTTCAGTTAACTCTAGCCACATTGTTGTATTCGCTTCAATTCAATTGATTCTTTTCTATTCTGGGTTTTTATATTAGAGTAACGTGATTATTCTTTTACGATAATGTTGTCTCTTCTGTTTTAATGTGTTCTTTCAGTAACCAACTCAAACTGTTGCCGATGTTCACATGTTTCTACAGTACAACGTTGTTGACAAATCATTTGGAATATGCTCTTTGTTGAATTTTCATTGATTGTATGATACACATAGGCCGATCATTAGCAATATGGCAGTTAATCAGTTCATCGGAGGACGCACTTGTGGAATTACTGGTACAAGTTTCCAAAGAAGAGCAATAAACAAAATGGGCAAAGCTTTTCCAATCTATAGCATGGTCATAGCTCCTCCCAATTGTTCCTTTGGGGTTGTAAATCGCGATAAAAATGGCTTCAACCCTGCCATTATGTGCTGTGGATCAGTCAGTGATCAGCATGCTTCAGATTATATCACAATCAATCCTTCCGGTGTTGGGGAAAGGTTAGCATCTGATGGTGGAGAACTGAGCAAGTAAATCTTGAAACTTATTTGCTTTAGGCCTTTTAACTAGAAGATGACTTTCTGTGAAGTTTTTATCATTTCTTCTTGTATCAGCACTATCTTTCTTCTTTTTCTGGTTGCTGAGGTTCTGAATTTTTTCCCAGTGAGTCAAGGAAGAGTGCTGCCACCAGCCAATCATGTGTGCAAAATGTCCAGCTTGACCTTATAATGCTTTCTTTACCAGCAATTGCTGGACAAGCAATAGAGCCCATGGCACAACTAATGGAAACAGCTTACATTGGCAGACTGGGTAAGTTCTATATTCATGCCAAATTTCTTCACCTTCAATTTGTTCAGAAGGTTATTCAAATTCCGTTTCTTTTTCCCATGCTTCTGCTTTTCCATGCTTTTTTCATACTGAATTTTCCTCTTTGGTTCATCGAAGCTGATTGGGAATTTTGAAGTCGTGGTCTCTTCCTTCCGATTGAGAATTTTATGATGCATGTGACTATAATTCTCTTTTATTCCCCCTTGAGCTCTTATATAATTAATGTACTGAAAAGGTCCCTTGGAGCTGGCATCAGCGGGTGTTTCGACATCAATATTCAACATCCTCTCAAAAGTATTCAATATCCCTCTCCTCAGTGTTGCAACATCATTTGTGGCTGAAGATATCTCAAGAAGTTCAAGCAAAGATTCTACTTCAGGTGAAGTTACAGTAGATCTCGGAAAGCTCTATTCAACTTTAAGACCTTACTAAGTTGTTCTCATGTTTACTTGAATCAACTTACATGAAATGGTGCAACTAACTTTTCCTTTGAATATGACCGTAAATGATGTGCAGATAGTAGCTGTCCAAACGTGAGTTACAATGGCTGTGATGAATCAACTGATAGAAAGCTTCTACCTTCTGTCTCAACGGCTTTAGTTTTAGCACTTACAATTGGAATTCTCGAGGCTTTAGCGATGTACTTTGGATCTGGACTGTTTCTCGACATTATGGGAATATCATCAGTAAGTTGAACTCAATTTATTACTTTGGTTGTACTAAGGCAATTGCATAGTTCTATAATTCTGCTTCTGTTTGTCCTGACCGACCACATTAGTGATATTATAACTCGGCATAGATCCCAATTCTGTTACTTGCCAAATCGCATAGATCCCAATTCTGTTACTTGCCAAATCTTTACTTTCATTGTGAGTTCATTTATTCATTTTTTTATATGCATCTATTTCCATTTAGAGGGGACAACTATATTTAAAAATCATTTTCTGGACAGGCATCATCTATGCGCATTCCAGCACAGAAGTTTCTGTCTTTGAGAGCAATTGGTGCTCCTGCAGTAGTTCTTTCTCTGGCCATTCAGGGCATCTTCCGTGGATTTAAGGATACAAGAACTCCTGTATTTTGTCTAGGCAAGATTTTGGCCAACCTTGTGAAATTATTGCGAAGAAAGAAAGCTTTTCTCTTTTTGTTGCATTTCATAACTGAATGACTAGAAAGATACAGGCAAAAAGTTCTCTTTTATTTGTTGAGCTGGATCTTTCTGGGGGAAACAAAGAAGTGATTAAACCTTAGATGACCGTTTTTCAGGATTGGGCAATTTCTCAGCTGTATTTATGTTTCCGATGCTCATGTACTATTTTAAGCTAGGTGTAACTGGAGCAGCCATTTCTACTGTTGGATCTCAGTATGTTCTCCCCCAGATTAAAGTCTTCTTTTTCTTTGATGACACCAAAATCGTACAATGACATGATTTGCTTCATCTTTTTCAGATACATGGTCACACTTTTGATGATTTGGTATCTTAATAAGAGGACTATTTTATCAATTCCCAACATGAAGAATTTGCACTTTGGTGACTACCTAAGATCTGGTAATTGTCTTCCCTTAATATATGCCATTATTTCTGAAGCTAGCATGTTTCCATCTATTGTTCTCTTAGGTTTTGATGTCTTTTCAAGTACTGAATTCAAATTTAAAGCTTTTTTCCCATAAATCATCTGTTTTCCTGTGCATTGCATGGATGTATTTGCATACCAGGTAAATAGAATGAACCTTGTGTCCAGGTGGTTATCTTCTTGGGAGAACTCTGGCTGCTGTCATGACTATAACTTTGAGCACTTCAATAGCTGCTCGTCAAGGAGCTTTAGCCATGGCAGCTCATCAGATATGCTTACAAGTGTGGTTATCTGTCTCTATGCTTGCAGATGCACAAGCTGCATCTGGTCAGGTAAAATTTGAGGAAGATTACTGGGTTATCTACACAGCAATTTACATGTAGCAAGATATTGTTTTAGTTAATCATCTGGTTGCTTTATTGAGGTTTAAATTTTAAATATAAGGAAACAAAACAAGGAGTCTCTTGATTATTCTTATGAGTGTGCTTATTTACTTAGGACTATCCAGATACTCATTTTCTCATTAAATTTTGAAGACAAATTGTAGATTAAGTTGTTGGTTTACTTTTAGTTGCTTTGAACATTGTTAATTTTCCATTACTTGTTGTAGGCTCTTATTGCTAGTTCTTTTGCTAAAGGGGACTACAACACTGTGAAAGAGATTACCCATTTTGCTTTGAAGGTGACTTTTGCTTTACGGAACTGCATAAGATGTTTGGGTCATCCGCATTCTAAGTCTTGTTTATTCTTTTTAGGTTGACTCTGTTTGATGATTATTTGATTCATATTTTCTCCAGACTGGGTTGTTTACTGGTGTTACTCTAGCTGTCATATTGGGTGCTTCTTTCAGTTACTTAGCCACATTGTTTACCAGTGACACACAAGTACTTGGGATTGTTAGATCAGGTTTATTGGTACGTATGTATCTGCTGTTGGTGTGTCTGCGACTATAGTAATGACTTATGAGGTGTTATTATATGCATCACGTGATTATTTTTTTTTGCAGTTTGTCAGTGCCAGTCAACCTGTAACTGCAGTGGCTTATATTTTTGATGGCTTGCATTATGGTGTCTCAGATTTTTCTTACGCTGCTTACTCAATGGTAAGCTACTTTACCAAATTTGATACTTGTTAGATTAAATGCTGTGAAGATTCTAGTCATCACTTGTATAGGTTGTTAAATCTGTGTAAGTGATGTTCAGATGGCGGTGGGAGCAATTTCTTCAGTGTTTTTGCTCTATGCTCCAAGAGTCTTTGGCCTTTCAGCAGTCTGGTGGGGTTTGACTCTTTTTATGAGCTTGCGTGTGGTGGCTGGATATTTCAGGTACATCTTGTGGAATTTTGCTAATGCATCATTTTGGCTGCTTATTGATAATGTCACATAATGAATGGTCAGAGTATTTATAACTTTGTGAAAGCGCCTTTGGTTGTATTTCCGCAGATTATTATCGAAGAATGGTCCCTGGTGGTTCTTACAGAAGCATATGCCAAAACTTGAGGTATGTATAATGTAAATAAAGCATATCGATTTGATTATCAGTAATCTATCTTTCCCTCTTTAAATAAACAGTTTGTATCGGTCATCTATGTATTCTTATTTTCTTCATTTCCAGATTGCCAACTGAAAAGGAGAACCATCTTGTTATGAGCAACTCCTAGTCCTGGTGTATGTAGTACATAAGAAGCAAATCAGTATTCCCAATCTTGTCTTTGCCCTGCTGCATTTTATTTTTAATAATGTATATTTAATGGTGACAAACTGGTGTGTGGACTTCTTAATTTTAATCTATAAGAAAGAATTTGTAATCAAGTACCATATATTTTAGTTAAATTTGTTTTGCAGTGTTTAGGTTCATTTTGTATAGATGGAAGAGTATCCATCCCAATTAACTTGTAATCTTTAAAGTTTTATGATCTGTTAATAATAAGTTTTTTTCTTTGAAAAAAGATACAAAAGCGAAATTTTAATGGTTTTATTCCTGTAAGTATGGATATTTTAGAAGAGTCATATCCACAAACAAGAAGAAATTGAAGTTTTGGTATGTTCAAATTTTAAGAAAAATTGATGCAAAATGCTATATGTTAATTACAAGATCAACTGCTCCTTCACTACAAGTTTCATCCTCCAAATAATCTTTCATTTTTAGCAAAACTCATTTCGAAGAAGAGGAGAATGATGTAAGAAGCATATACTAGAAATTACAATGTTTGAGTCAATTTAATATTTAGTATTTTATTAGGATTTATTTTATTTTATTAAGTTTATTTGAGTCATATTAATAATTCTAGTCCAATTAGGATTTTATATTAATTATCTTATTTGAAAAAAAAAAGAATTAAGTCAGCTAATAGTATATAGACTTGTTATTTATAATTTATTTTAAAACCTTTAAGTTTTTCATCAATAATATTCAGTTTTTTTCTTAATTAATATATTTTCTTCTTTATGAGAGCCATCCTCCTTAAGTTTTATAGAATGTACGCTAGATGATATCAAGTATCGCTTCGTATTGCGTCACCATTTGATTGAAGATGATATTTATCCAAGTGATAAACTCTATCTCAACTATTTTTCAGATAATTTCCTGATTTAAAATTTTAAAAATATCAACAAAAATATTTCAACTTTTATTTATTATCATTTAGAGTTAGCTCTCTTCTCATAGTTATTAAGAAACCCTTACATTTATTGTTATATACTTTATATATATTTAAGAGCGTAGTCAAAAAACTCTTTAAATAAAATTTTACTTTTTAAATGCACTTTACTATAAATTTTACCATTACTCATTTTTCACTTGACTTCATCAAAATTGATCAATTTGATCATCTAACATTTTCTACACAAGTTCCTAATTTATCTCAATTCACTAAACCATCTTCATCAGCAATTCCACTCGGTTTCATTTAAAAAAAAAAATCGCAGTGAGGCTTTTTGAGTAGTCGAGAATATGCATCTTGTTTCATCATGGTTGAATATTAATTTGGATGCTGTCCATGGAAATAATGAATCACACCAAAGCTTTCGGATTCCAGTGTTGGGTGCTCTTTTGACAATTACAACAAATTTGAATAGGAATGGGATGGAGAAAAAAAAAAAATCATTGATGCAAAGTTGGTCAAAGATTCAGCAACCCACGGCCAAAAAAAAAACAGAAAAGGATAATTAAATTTGTTGGAAGAAAATATAGAGGGTAATTAAATTTGTTCGAGAAATAGAAGGTACTTTATTTTGGTGGTGAAGGGAAAGATTTAATTAAAATGGTCATAAAGACCAGCAAATATTTAAAAAGAGACACCAATTTTTTTTGGACCATAATACCCTTTGAATATAGTAATTAAAAAAATTAATCTTAAAATTTTTTAATTAATTCAAATTTAATATAAATAATATAATCTATTTAGTAGACTAATAATATTAAATCATTTGTTATATTTAAAATAATATTAAAATTTTAAATTATTATATTTATATTTTAAAATATATCTATATTTGTTATAAAGATTTTAAATAAGTCTTTGGGTTAAGTAGATTCTACAATTAAAAAAATAATCTCCCTATTGATAATATTAATATTATTTTAAGGATAATATTCAAAATAATTTTAACTTTAATTATTTTATTTTAATATTACGTAAAATATAAATATTTAAATTATTTTAAAATATATATATTATTACATTTATTTGAAGGAGGAGCCAAGTGGGCTAATGTGAAATTTTTACATTATTTTAATTGGCCTATAAGTTACAAAGTAAGTGAATAGGGCACAAAAATAAATAGTAGGTACCCACCTGCGTTGAATCTGTCTCTGAATGATACACGTAAACCCCAGAGCAGGGGTCTAAATTTGGTTATAAATTATCCTCCTCGTTCAATAATCGGTCTTTCTTGTGAAAACACATCTTATTACAATAATAATAATAATTATTATTATTATATCTAAAAAAAGAGTAAGCAGTGCTACTGGTAGTCTGCAGTCTGCCGTGTAATGATAATATATAATGAATGAATAAATAAATAAATAAAAACGGAAATACGCATCACAGTTGACACATACCTTCATTGAAATCAAGATATATATATATATATAGATAGAGGGTTTGGCTATCTTCTTATTATTATTATTATTTTCAGAAGAATTGTTTCGAACAAATAGTATTATTGTATATGATTAATCACCATTATGAATCAGAGTTTGAAAGGATCATGTGAGGTCTCAAATAACTCAAGTTTATCCTTATTAATAAAAAAAGAAATAAATGCGATGGACTTGGGAGCAGCAGCTGGGTTAACAACTGCCAACTGAAGTAGTAAATTACTACCGTCGAAGGGGAAGAGATATCCAATCCAAATCCAAATCCAATCTGATCAGTGAACACAAAAACACGAAAACAATGAATAACTTTTTGAAGGCTTCATTGCTTGGTTTGAATCGTAATTATCAGAAGCGCATAATAAGTCGAAGTAACCGAGGATTTTGTGGTTTTGGGATGGGGGTTGGTGGTCAAAATGAAGCTCCAGAGACGGACACATGGAAATCAATGGTTCGTTGCTCGGCAAACTGCCCTCCGTTGACTCCTATAACCTTTTTGGAGAGATCAGCAAAAGTTTACAGAGACAGACCATCACTTGTTTATGGTTCTTTAAACTATACTTGGACCCAAACTCATCAACGTTGTCTTAAACTTGCTTCTGCTCTCACCCAATTGGGAATTTCCAAAGGACATGTGGTGAGTGTCTCTCTTTCACTTTCTTTGCCCCAACTTAAATGGCTGCTTCTTCATTTTCTTTAATTGAATTTTTATACATACTTGTTTATGTTTCTCTTTTTGGGGGATCCCGACTATACTACCATACCACTTCCTTACATGCTTCATTTAATCTTGCAAACTGGACATTCTATGCACTCTTTATTTCTGTTTTTGTTTTCTTGATTTTCATTCTCAAGTTCATTGAAATCCACGGTCAATTTGGTTTTCTTTTGTGAAAAGTCATGGTCAATGTTTTATTCAGTTGGCTATTTCATCTTTTATATTCAACTCTAACCCATATCCCATATCCCATATCCCATATCCCATATCCCATTATCTGTTCTGGTCCTAAATTTTATGACATTATTTCTATCCTAAGCCTACCTTCATGATTGCAATTATTGACTATGTAAATCATACAGGTTGCAACTCTGGCCCCTAATGTTCCAGCAGTATATGAGCTGCATTTTGCAGTCCCAATGGCTGGGGCAGTCCTTTGTACACTTAATTCACGTCATGACTCGGCTATGGTCTCAGTTTTACTTAGACATTCCGAAGCAAAGATTCTATTTGTAGACTACCAGTTACTCCCCGTTGCTCGTGGGGCACTTGATCTCCTAGTGAATGCGCAAGTAAAACCACCAATCCTAGTTTTAATTGCTGAATCCAATAGCTCATCTTCTACTAGTTCGGCTGCTGTAGATTACGAGTATGAGAGTTTCCTTGAAACAGGACATAGTGGGTTTGAGATAAGAAGACCAGGTAATGAATGGGATCCTATTAGTTTGAATTATACTTCTGGCACAACATCACGGCCCAAAGGAGTAGTTTATAGTCACAGGGGAGCTTATCTTAACTCACTTGCTACGATTTTTCTTCATGGGATGGATTCAATGCCTGTTTACTTGTGGACCGTACCTATGTTTCACTGCAACGGCTGGTGCCTTACCTGGGGGGTGGCAGCTATGGGTGGCACGAACATATGCCTGAGAAGTGTCAGTGCTAAGGATATATTTGAGAGTATAGCTGCGCATAATGTGACAAACATGGGAGCTGCACCAACTGTCCTTAACACGATTGTGAATTCACCCGTCAGTGTCCAGAGGCCACTTCCCCACAAGGTGGCAATTGCGACGGGTGGTTCACCACCACCTCCCCATATCTTTTCTAAGATGGAAGAGTTGGGATTTGACGTAACTCACTTGTATGGCCTTACAGAAACTTATGGCCCTGCGACTTATTGCACATGGCAACCTGAATGGAATTCTCTACCTGTAGCTGAGCGATCAAGGATCAAATCCCGGCAAGGAATGCACCATCTGGCCTTGGAGGATGTTGACATAAGAGATCCAGTCACCATGGAAAGTGTACCAGCTGATGCTAAAACAATAGGTGAAATTATGTTCAGAGGACACACTGTAATGAGTGGATACCTCAAGGACTTAAAAGCAACAGAGGAAGCTTTCAGAGGTGGTTGGTTTCATACTGGAGATCTTGCTGTGAAGCATCCTGATGGCTATATAGAAGTAAAGGATCGATTGAAGGATGTAATAATTTCTGGTGGAGAGAATATAAGCTCCGTAGAGGTAGAAACAGTATTGTTCAGTCATCCAGCAGTTCTCGAAGCTTCTGTTGTTGCGAGGCCAGATGATCACTGGGGACAGACACCTTGTGCATTTGTTAAGTTAAAAGAAGGATATAGTGCTGATGCTCAAGAAATAATCAAGTTTTGCCGGGATCACTTGCCACATTATATGGCTCCTAAGACGGTCATTTTTGAAGATTTGCCCAAAACTTCAACAGGAAAAGTGCAAAAGTTCATACTGAGGAAGAAAGCAGAGGCCCTGGGCAGCCTTTCTTAATAATCCTAAAACAAATGTAAAGTCATGTTTCCAAATAAAATGTCACTTGTTTGAATGAAAGTTGTTCTTTTCTAAAAAAAAAAAAAAATTAAAATGTCACTTTCATCACATGGTCATTGATTATTACAATCTTCACAAGCTGGAGAGCCATAATAAATGTCAATTGTACATGGCATTTGCTGTAATGTCAAAACTGTCATCATTGTATAGCAGAATCCAGCACTTTTATGATAATGTATATTTGCAGACTAAGTTGCTCATATAATGGCCCGTGCAGGATGTTGATTAACATCAAGGTGAAGAATGCCACGGTGATGTACAGAACCACAGTATAGATGATCTCCAATCTTGATTGCACTGGAAACGAGTGACATTTCAGGATCATAATAGTGAGCAATTGGTTTTCCGTCCAAGTCAACGATAAAAACCCCGCTGCTGCTTTTGCCCATGGGTGGCATCCCTAGGTACCTCACCACCATTCCTGAAACCTTTCGGATAAAGGGATATCTGTATGCTAGATCCCAGTAAGTCGAAAATTCCTGCATAATTACACAAAACTGTTTGAAATGGGACAAATGGTGCTGAAATTGATTCGTATTTACCTATTGCCCAAAATAATAACTACAACAACAACATATTACAAGTAGAAAGAATTGTGTTTACCGTTGCTAATGCAATCAAGTAATGGCCTTCTCCATCATAACGTATGTTATCAGGCAAGCCTGGCAAAGTCTCAATGAACTTCTCCACACGTCCAGCGTTCTTGCCTTTGATGTAAAATTTTCTGCACCTTCTCCTGCAGCAATAAAAAATGAAGGCATAAGAAAACATAGTTAGGCTCTGTTGTGTATTCGGCTAGTGATTTCATTTCACAAAAATAGTGGATCAATCTCAAACTAAGAAAAGTAGGCTGAAAAACAACATACATTGAGGTCTCACAATAAACGAGATGAGTTTGGTCTGGTGAAAGCACAACTCCGTTAGCAAAGTAGAGGTCAGAAACGAGAACTTTGGTTTCCTTGGTAACTGGATCAAAGCTTAGTAATCTGCCATTAGGCTTTCCCTCAAAAATATCAAGGATGTATTCCCTTAAGTAGTATTTATACGAAGCATCTGTAAAATAAATCATGCCATCATCAGCAACATCTACCCCATCCGTCAGCTTGAATTTTTTACCCTCGGCCTCATCTGTTAGCAACACTATTGAATTTCCACTTATTTTCAGTAGCCCCTGTTACATAATGGATACAACACAAATCTTTTATTTAAGAATGTACCCAACCCTTTTTCATATAAGGTCAGAAGGGCCTTGTTAATTTCCACATAGTATAGTTATTTTATATTGCTTAGGCTAATAAAACAAGCGATATTTTATTATTATTATTATTAAAAAAAGTGGGAGTGACATCTAGATTCTCAAGTTTTTTGATATCCTTAATTTTTTATTACTCATCAAGACACGAGTCACCATCATATACACATGAGTTATCATCATATTACAATATCAATTACAATGCGAGTCAAGAGAAATTTTAAAATATACCGTATCAGCATATTATATATAACCTTAATTTAAAAATGGAATATAAAAAAAAATGAATTATTTTGGTGAAAGACAAGACTGACCTTGTAAGCGTCCGCAACGATCATAGTGATAAGATCGGCATCGGGATCGCTGTTTGCAAAAGCGATTCCCAGTGGTCGGCCGCCAGTATTAATCCAGTTGTGAACAAGTGAATCAGCCGGCGAGTCGTTGAGCGTGACTCGCTTAATCCACCCATCTTCACAGCCGGTGTAAATGAGTTTGGAGTGAGCATCATACAAAAGATCTTCCGGTCCCTTCAAGACTCCATAACCTACCTTCTCCGATCCTTGTAACATGCGTTCGTTGCGCAGCGCCGCCGTTAATGGCGGGTGAGTGAACTCGTGGACAGGAATTGGAGCTGGGTCGAAGGACTCGAGTTTGTAAACCAACATGGCTAAAAATACAGGACCACCCGTTAAAAATACAGTAACGAGCCATAACCTAGAGCTGCTGCTGCTGCTGCTGGTGTCAGCGGAAACTGATTCAGGCATCGAGTTTGGCATCAGTTTAGTTTGGTTTTATAGCTGTTACGCAAAAGAGTAGTTGAGATGAGATTTAGCGCATATATAGAATATATATATATATATATATATATATATATATATATATATATATATTTGGCTGTTTCTACGTTCAAAATGCTCTAATATGTTGGACTCTATTCTAATAATAAACAATTAAAAGTCAACATTTTTTTTTTCTAGAAATGGATATAATAAAATGTGGGTCACACGTCCTGATCCACATTTCCCTAGAAGCGTGAAGGTTGCGGCAACGGATTTGCCAGCATTTCAAATACGTAAATTGGATTTTACTTAAACATGCGATGCATGTAATTATCCAGGCGGCTAGGCATCACATGCCAATTTTTTCGTATTTATTTTTGATATTTTATATATATTTTTGTTTTTTTCTGTCTTTATTAAAATTATTTAAGAGAAATTTTTATCTTTTTTTTAATAATAACAGGGGATTCCTAAGGATTTCTAATTTCTGAATAATTAATATATTTTTTTTATTTTTGATTTTGAGTTAATCATATTAAAATAAAAAATTCAAATAAAAGTAAAATTTGAAATATATCTTACATTAATATCCATTACAAAAGTCACATATATTAAATTAGTAAGTAACACAACATGTAAGTGATACAAATTTTTTTTACAAACTATCGTGAATAAATTAATAGTCTAATACAAAATTGTTACAAATAAAATCGAATTTAGATTCAAAATTAACTTTTTTAATGGTGGCGTGGCACTTTATAAATGTGAACTATTCCTTTTACAGCACAATAGTTAAGTCGGAGCAAATCAAGAGCAAATATTAGATTAAATTAGATTAGATTAAATTAGATATTAAAATTGCGATTTGCTGTGGGCAATTATAACATCTAAAAATAAATAAAAAATAGATTTAAGTTTAAAACATTTAATGAATATTAAAATTAAAACAAAATTTTTATAAATTAGATATTAAAATTGCGATTTGCTGTGGGCAATTATAACATCTAAAAATAAATAAAAAATAGATTTAAATTTAAAACATTTAATGAATATTAAAATTAAAACAAAATTTTTGGGCTAATAGAATTTACCCGGTTTTTTTAATGTCCTAAATAAAAATTTAAGACTTTAATTAATTAATTAGGCCTAAAAGTTTAATAATATTAATATTTTGATATTTGTTATTTTTACCAATATTTATAATTTTATAATTCAAATTTTATTATTTATTTACTAATAATTTTAAAAAATAAAAATAAAATTAAATTTTTAAATGGAAAAATAGATAGGGGATGAGGATTCCATCTCATCCACGTCCTCTCCCTAAATAAAAAATTGGGTAAAAAAATTTCCTCATTCCTTTTCTGAATAAGAAATTGGGTATGAAATTATTTCCATATTCTTCCCGAATAGAAAAAATTTCTGAGGGTATCCGTTTCCGTGAGAATTTTTACCATCTCTAACTAATACTCATATTTACTTAGTAAAATAAGAGAAGTAATGAGATTTATTTTGGGAGACTCTACAGTAATTTAAGAATTAAAAATGGAAATCTTATTCCTAAGGGGGCTTGAGAATCTGACTCCCATTCCTAAAATTTTCTATTTTGCCTCAATTAATTCTTCATTATTTCTAAAGTGCTCTTACTTCAAATAAAAAAATATAAATAGCGAAAAAAAAAGGAAAATCCTAAAACCTAAATTCTCTCGCACTCGACTTCTATCACCATCATGCCATTGTAGGTGCTTCTATCACCATCATGCCATTGTAGGTGCTTCTATCACCATCATGCCCATAATCATCCACCATCTTCATCGTCTCTGGTCTGTCGACCGTGGACCACAGTTGGTTGCCGGTTTCGTAGTCGTTGGGTTGTCTTGATTTCATCTCTGTCTCAGTTTCATCCCCATCTCGTTTCTTCTTTGTTTCGCTGCCGATTTCGTCTCTAATGGCCATGGTTCCGGTCCGATGATGATGAGATGCTAGCGATGATGATTTGTTGTTGCTGCTGTAGTTGATGACGATGATGATTCCGATTTTTATTATTGTTTTTTTAAATAGATTATTTTGTTGATAATGATTATTTGAGATTTTGATTATTATTATTATTATTATTATTATTATTATTATTATTATTATTATTTTGTTGATGATGATGAACCGATTATGATTATTAATTTTTAATGGATTATTATTTTTTAATGGATTATTATTTTGTTGATGATTTATTATTATTATTATTTTTATTAAGAAGAAGAAGAATGACATTTTAGTAATCTCTTACCATCTAATTCATTTCAATTTCGATTGGATGTCAAAGTAAACACATAAATAAAATCTAACTTATTATAATTTTGATTTTTATAATTTAAATAAATAATTTATTTTAATTTTTATTTCTTATTATCATTCCAAATATTTTTATTTTTATCCGTTCCGATTCCAACCCATTTAGATTTTCGTTTAGTAAACACAGTATAAAAGTTTTAAAATACAGAGAGCTACTTAGTAATCAGAGGCGTTGGAAGGTTGAGCAACGGTGAAGATTATATTTCCAAATAAATTAGGATTTTCCGTTTTGCCAATATCACCGGTAAACACAATTCCATTTCGGTTAGGCAAATGTAACCAGAATTACGTCGATATTTTTATTAAAGAAACAAAAGTTTCATAGTTTCCATTCGATTCATAGTGAGAGGGGCATGAAATTTCTTCCCTTTCTCTATAATCACCATCTGCCGTTATCGCTGTAAACTTGTCCAAGGGGAGAGAGGGAACGCCGGTTTGTTACTTTGATTTGGGGCAACCGACTCCACCACCATCGATTTATGAGCAGAGAAAAAAAAAAAAAAAAGAGAGACATTGTTGCTTTATGTGGATTAAAGTTATGTTCTTGCACCACTCATGCATGGACTTAAAAACATTTCACTTTGCAGCTTATATAACGATGATTTTACACCATGATAATCAATCCTCAAATATATCTGGGACTGGGATATAAACAGGACAGCAAATTAAAGGGCGTTGTGAAAGCCAAAAAATTTTAACTGCCCAATAACCCGCCGTGACAAAGTAGCATCTGCAGATCGAAACACTGTGGCAGTGACATAACAATTACCTCATTTAGATTTAGATACTTACCAAGCAAGAGTTTTTGCCCTCCATAAAGAAATGCAAAGAACATTAAGAAACACGAAGACTATACTTAGGATGGTTGCGTGCAATGAGTAGAGTACTTAGGCTAAACTATTCATTTTGAGTGTATAAGATATTATTTTGAAGCTTGTAATGAGACCAACCAAAGCCAGAACCGTTTTTGTTGATCTGCCTTTTGGAAAAATTCCACTTCTTTTCTAGTCATTTTTTAATTTTAAGTTATTTTCTTATTTTTTTGTTACTTTTATAATTTTAATCTTTTTTTTTAGATGTCAAATTTGGGTGCAATTTATTTTGGGTTCCTCATTTAGATTAGGAGAATTTTATTATAAAATAATATTTTAGATTTATCTAATTTAAGAAATTCTCAATATTTAAATTATTATAAAAAGAGCCAAAAACCCTATATTTATTCATTCAAACTTTCTAATAAAACTTTCGTTACTCAGAAACCAATTTCTCTTATCTATCATTCTTTTACATTTCTCCATCGTCACTGAGCAATGTCAGAAACAGGCTGAATGTATGGAGATCCAAATCTACAATTACAAATACATTTCTGAAAAATCAGCAACGTAAAACAAACTTCAAGTTGGGAATGATAGAGAAAAATCAGTCTCATTTCATTCTTTTAACTACTATTCTTAAGCCTCTGGGAAACAAAGAATATTAGAATTTTACACACTGATAAGGCAATTACAAGTCTACTCATGGGAAAAAAAGAGAGATAAATTACCCACACCTCTATTCTACTTGTATTAATGAAATATCTCCAATAGTTGTCCTACAACCTGAAGAACATCATAACTATCGAGCTCCTACTTATCAAAATAGTTAAAGTTTTTGATTTGCCAGCTTTGTGACTTTGTATGTAATAAATAGATAATAAGATCGAAGTTTTATAATAACTTAGATATTTATGAGGGAAAAAAAAGAAAAGAAAATACAAAAAGCCAAAATTATGTGAAGTAAGATATATAAAAGCCTCTTAATTAAAAATTTGAATATTCAAGAGCCGGGGTAATACATATTATTGTAAGCTAAGAAATGATTTCAGGCTACAGTCTTAGATATGTATTATCAATTTTTTTTCTCTCGAGTTAGTAGTTAATGCCGAACATAACAACATACAGAGTAGAGGGCATACAATACATGTTATATAGTTCACAAACAATTCAAGTGCTGGCACATGCGATGGAGACAGGACGCGCGGCTTCATTTGGAGTAACTTTAAAACCTGCATGCAGTTTTCAAACATCAAAAGCATATATTTGAATTAGTGGATTGCGGATATATATATATCTTTTAAATATATATTAATAATGTGTGAATCCAATAATTGATCACTTATGATAAGCAGAAAGAATGCGTAGCCAAGACATAAAATTAATTTCCTTCGAAGCCAGAAGTCAGAATCAGAATCAGAATCAAATGAGTAATTAATGCTAACAGCTAACTCTCTTCCACAAAATGAAAAAGTAAAAGCTTATCAACTTATCCGCCGGATCAATATCAAATGCATTTATATACATGAACTCTCAAGAAGATTTATTGAACCAGTGTTAAAAAATAAACATTCTTAATTTACTGGTCGCTCAAAAACTCACATTGTTAATTTAATTTGCAGTGTAGAGATTTCCTTCTAGCACATTATCTTTCTGCTAGAATTTGCCCTAATGTCAGCAGTGGGAGAGGCTGCGTACAAGACAGAAATGTCAGTTTATGTATAGTGTAAATATATATGTATAAGGTTTCATGCTGCAGCTTCATCAACATTGGATAATCATCAAAGATTACGGTCCTAATTTTATTTCGGTAATTCTTTATCGGAATCTTGCTTTGTTTTCTAAATTTTTGAGCTGCGGAGAGAAGAAAACTTACAAAAGTAACAAGTTTCCTCTGAAAAGACTCCATTGAAGTGGCTGAATGTTTAGCAAAATGATTAGTTCTCTTCAAACCATCAATTCACCTAAAAAGTATGATTAATGCTATACTTATTCATTTTGGATGTTTAATAACGATACCTATTGATCTGGCATTTATATATCATTTATTGAGTGGATTGTAAAAATAATAGGTTAATTATTTATAATAAAACTAATTGTTATATACACACACACACATATATATATATATATATATATAAAGTTGGGACTTGAGGAGGTGATGTGTCATCACCATTTCTCATCTTTGTATATTCTCTATTATCTAATAAATAGAGAAAATTTCTTTTAAATTTGGCTTTTCATCTTCTCATAATTAATTTGATTGTTATTACACAATAACAATTATGTGAAGATTTTAATGAGACATATTCTTTGTAATGAACATCAATGGAAGAGTGTTATGAATTTATTAAAATAAATGTAGATGTTCGTAACATATATCTCTTAGTCTCCCCACTATCTCCCATTAGCAACCTTTAGCTTCCCTATAACTCTCACTATCTCATAAGGAATTATGATCCATAATTTTTCATTAATTTCATGGAGTGATTATGCAACTATAAAAGGAGAGCTCATCTTTTTGTTTTGTACACACACAATTAGAATGAATAAAATCACTCTATAATATATTCTCTCATTTTATTTTTTATCTTGCATTGCTTCTTTATTTGTATTGCTGACTAATAAAAAAAAAAAAAAAAGAGAGACATTGTTGCTTTATGTGGATTAAAGTTATGTTCTTGCACCACTCATGCATGGACTTAAAAACATTTCACTTTGCAGCTTATATAACGATGATTTTACACCATGATAATCAATCCTCAAATATATCTGGGACTGGGATATAAACAGGACAGCAAATTAAAGGGCGTTGTGAAAGCCAAAAAATTTTAACTGCCCAATAACCCGCCGTGACAAAGTAGCATCTGCAGATCGAAACACTGTGGCAGTGACATAACAATTACCTCATTTAGATTTAGATACTTACCAAGCAAGAGTTTTTGCCCTCCATAAAGAAATGCAAAGAACATTAAGAAACACGAAGACTATACTTAGGATGGTTGCGTGCAATGAGTAGAGTACTTAGGCTAAACTATTCATTTTGAGTGTATAAGATATTATTTTGAAGCTTGTAATGAGACCAACCAAAGCCAGAACCGTTTTTGTTGATCTGCCTTTTGGAAAAATTCCACTTCTTTTCTAGTCATTTTTTAATTTTAAGTTATTTTCTTATTTTTTTGTTACTTTTATAATTTTAATCTTTTTTTTTAGATGTCAAATTTGGGTGCAATTTATTTTGGGTTCCTCATTTAGATTAGGAGAATTTTATTATAAAATAATATTTTAGATTTATCTAATTTAAGAAATTCTCAATATTTAAATTATTATAAAAAGAGCCAAAAACCCTATATTTATTCATTCAAACTTTCTAATAAAACTTTCGTTACTCAGAAACCAATTTCTCTTATCTATCATTCTTTTACATTTCTCCATCGTCACTGAGCAATGTCAGAAACAGGCTGAATGTATGGAGATCCAAATCTACAATTACAAATACATTTCTGAAAAATCAGCAACGTAAAACAAACTTCAAGTTGGGAATGATAGAGAAAAATCAGTCTCATTTCATTCTTTTAACTACTATTCTTAAGCCTCTGGGAAACAAAGAATATTAGAATTTTACACACTGATAAGGCAATTACAAGTCTACTCATGGGAAAAAAAGAGAGATAAATTACCCACACCTCTATTCTACTTGTATTAATGAAATATCTCCAATAGTTGTCCTACAACCTGAAGAACATCATAACTATCGAGCTCCTACTTATCAAAATAGTTAAAGTTTTTGATTTGCCAGCTTTGTGACTTTGTATGTAATAAATAGATAATAAGATCGAAGTTTTATAATAACTTAGATATTTATGAGGGAAAAAAAAGAAAAGAAAATACAAAAAGCCAAAATTATGTGAAGTAAGATATATAAAAGCCTCTTAATTAAAAATTTGAATATTCAAGAGCCGGGGTAATACATATTATTGTAAGCTAAGAAATGATTTCAGGCTACAGTCTTAGATATGTATTATCAATTTTTTTTCTCTCGAGTTAGTAGTTAATGCCGAACATAACAACATACAGAGTAGAGGGCATACAATACATGTTATATAGTTCACAAACAATTCAAGTGCTGGCACATGCGATGGAGACAGGACGCGCGGCTTCATTTGGAGTAACTTTAAAACCTGCATGCAGTTTTCAAACATCAAAAGCATATATTTGAATTAGTGGATTGCGGATATATATATATCTTTTAAATATATATTAATAATGTGTGAATCCAATAATTGATCACTTATGATAAGCAGAAAGAATGCGTAGCCAAGACATAAAATTAATTTCCTTCGAAGCCAGAAGTCAGAATCAGAATCAGAATCAAATGAGTAATTAATGCTAACAGCTAACTCTCTTCCACAAAATGAAAAAGTAAAAGCTTATCAACTTATCCGCCGGATCAATATCAAATGCATTTATATACATGAACTCTCAAGAAGATTTATTGAACCAGTGTTAAAAAATAAACATTCTTAATTTACTGGTCGCTCAAAAACTCACATTGTTAATTTAATTTGCAGTGTAGAGATTTCCTTCTAGCACATTATCTTTCTGCTAGAATTTGCCCTAATGTCAGCAGTGGGAGAGGCTGCGTACAAGACAGAAATGTCAGTTTATGTATAGTGTAAATATATATGTATAAGGTTTCATGCTGCAGCTTCATCAACATTGGATAATCATCAAAGATTACGGTCCTAATTTTATTTCGGTAATTCTTTATCGGAATCTTGCTTTGTTTTCTAAATTTTTGAGCTGCGGAGAGAAGAAAACTTACAAAAGTAACAAGTTTCCTCTGAAAAGACTCCATTGAAGTGGCTGAATGTTTAGCAAAATGATTAGTTCTCTTCAAACCATCAATTCACCTAAAAAGTATGATTAATGCTATACTTATTCATTTTGGATGTTTAATAACGATACCTATTGATCTGGCATTTATATATCATTTATTGAGTGGATTGTAAAAATAATAGGTTAATTATTTATAATAAAACTAATTGTTATATACACACACACACATATATATATATATATATATATAAAGTTGGGACTTGAGGAGGTGATGTGTCATCACCATTTCTCATCTTTGTATATTCTCTATTATCTAATAAATAGAGAAAATTTCTTTTAAATTTGGCTTTTCATCTTCTCATAATTAATTTGATTGTTATTACACAATAACAATTATGTGAAGATTTTAATGAGACATATTCTTTGTAATGAACATCAATGGAAGAGTGTTATGAATTTATTAAAATAAATGTAGATGTTCGTAACATATATCTCTTAGTCTCCCCACTATCTCCCATTAGCAACCTTTAGCTTCCCTATAACTCTCACTATCTCATAAGGAATTATGATCCATAATTTTTCATTAATTTCATGGAGTGATTATGCAACTATAAAAGGAGAGCTCATCTTTTTGTTTTGTACACACACAATTAGAATGAATAAAATCACTCTATAATATATTCTCACATTTTATTCTTTATCTTGCATTGCTTCTTTATTTGTATTGCTGACTAATACCTTTTTTTTTGTTTTTTATAAGGCTGCCTCATCTTGAAAACAAATCAATTCATATTTTTTTTATTAGTTTTATCAAGTGTAAAGTAAAAAAAAAAGATAATACTAAATTCTTTTTTCAAAGCCGCGTGAAACGCGGTTCTATTTTCTAGTTATTAAATGAATAATACTCAATGATTGGCGACACTTCAATGAGTATCCCAACTAAGCAAGAGAGTGAGAATAATTTATTATTGCTCTTATCAAAACCCTGAGTTCTTGGCCGCGAATTCATAATTTGTTGAAGAACGAGGGAGCAAATTAAAAGACGTCTCTTCAAATAGTTCATTCGAACTCAAGATCTACCAGGAATTGACTGAATAGCAGCACGAGCTGCTCGCTGCTCTGCCATTTCTTGGCTTTCACCAACTTCACCACGTAAACTTTACAATTAAGAGCCAAATTCTAGCATACTCGATCAGGATCAACATGCAACCAGTTAATTTGAATATCCTAAATGTTGGGAAATTGATGGATGAAGCAGACACCCAGTTAAAGTGAAATTGGAAGAAAATAAAGAACAAGTAGAAAGAGGACACCAAAAATTACGTGGTTCGCCTTTTAGCCTACGTCCACGGGCGAAGACAGAAGAAAATATTTGACTAGTTATATGAATATTGTAAATATTGTAATATTTTAACTAACTATCTAAAATTTAAAGTTCTTAAAATCACTCAATCTTTCTGCTTTTTTTTTTCTCTCACAAATTGGATGTAAAAACGAAATGGAGAACTTTGCTTTTATAGTCAGAATTTGACTATTAAAATATTATTAATTTTTTTCTTGTCAAAGTTTCCTTCTTTATTTTTTCCTTGGACGGGACTTCCTCGGACTTCACTTTGGGTGGCTATTTTTAAAATATTAATGGTTTGGCACCGCCCATCTAAAAAGGTGGTGCGAACCATGACTTTGACACTAAAAAACATTGAGTGCACTATTAGCACTTAGCAAGGAGGAAAAAATATGAGTTTTCTTGACTTCTTCACAAACTGTGATAGATATTAGTAGGTAAAGAAAGGTTCTAAAAAATAATTAATAAATTACGTAGAACAAAAAATGTAGTATATAAAACTTGGTGCTCAAAGTTTCTTATACATCAAACAAGAATCCCAGCAAAAATAATGGTTTCTTCCTAAACAAAAGATACAAGCAAGATAGAGGAGGAAGTCAATAATTGGAATTGGAAGGAAAGCCACTATGAGTTCATATATTTAAAAAAAAAAAAAAAAACTAGTGTGTGAGTGTAAACCAAACGAACCTCTTGCAGCACGAATTCCAAGAGAACTCACCTCTTAAACCGACTGGTGTAGCGTTTAAGAAGAAAAATGATCAACCATCACAATCCCCTAAGTCGAATAGTAAATCCACAATGTTCTGCGCATAAAGAACAGTAATTTCATATTTAATTTTCTGCTTAATTTGCTAGACAAATGTGAATGTGATGAATAAAACTGAAAGTGAAGTATACCCTTGAATATGATAAGACACTCCTTTATCCTTCACCATTTTAGTAATTTGTCAAGAGCTGTTTTTGCAGCATCATGCTCAGGGAGACACATAAGTTTTTCCATTTGCCAAAACATGTGCCCTAAAATTTGGTGCTTGCTCGAATCCTTCGTTCCTCGCCCCAGACTCAGGCAATGGTAAGCCAAATTTTTGAGTGTATATATTCATGCAACTGGCGACTGACGACTGACTCTTGTACGACTTTTGTTGTTGTTGTTGTTGTACCAACAAGCCAGATTTTTTTCAGTGAAATGGTCAAGAGGTCAACTAATGGAAGTGACGGAAAAATAGCAAATTGTTATTTTTAAAGTATTATTTCAATGAAGAGTTATCTTTCAATAATTTGTGTAGCGATTTGTTTCGCAATATTAGACATAATGAAAGGATAATAATCTCTCCCTATATATATTATTCAATGATTATCATATCTCTATTATAGGCTAACCTGATGAAATGCAATAATCAACTTAAAATTCAGAAGAAAAAAAAACATGTACAGAAACCATAAAACTACCCGCGTTTAAAGTAAAAGAAATAAGAATGTCTCCTAATTTTTGCTCTAGCGAACTTTGAAAAGTCATCCATTATGTGTGTTTTAGTGTTAGTATACAAGTAAGAATTAAATTCTTTATTTTTTTTATTAATTATTAATTAACACTTGAGTTATTTGCCCAGTACATAATCATCTTAAGAAATGAGTTGTGTTTATTACATACAAATGTAATTCCGCTGTAGTCATCATTTTGGCTGTTGGGTTTTCTTTGTGAACAAACCTTTTTTTGGCTGCCTTAAGTTCTGCTCCGGTAACTTAGCTCTGGAGCTCAGAATACGAATATGAACATGGGCATTTCTTATCCATTGGCTTTGACTCAGCCGTTCACGAGTGGATTTGGTTCTATTTTTGGACTCTGCCGAAGCTGCTTGGCTACCGTCCAATAAGTCTGCAACTATTCTTTTCTTCTAATTTTAGCTTTCATGGTTTATTTTTAAAATTTTGGATTTGGTTTTCCTTTGCCAAGGTTTGCATTCGGCTATTTGAATTTCAAAATTTTAGCTTAGCTAGCTTCTCTCGTTTGGGGGTTCATTCACATGAGTAATACACACCAAAACATTAAAAAATGTGATAAAATCCATGATTCTAAGTAATTACTCTAAATATTATCCTTTAAAGGGCGATTTTCTAATTATAAATTTTTTATCATATTAAAATTAATGAGAAGTTAAAAATAAAAAAAAATATAAATTTTAATATATTATAAACTAAAATACACTGTATTAAATATATATATATATTTTTAATTTTAGAGTAATGATATAGCCACAAACTCTTGTACAAACTCATTTTATACAAACTTATGTGGCATGATAAGATTGGTTGAATTAAATATCATTTGACTCACATGATTTGTTTTTATTATTTTATATTTTTATTCAACCAATGAATTAGTGCCACGTCAGTTTGTACAAACAAGTTTGTACAATAGTTTGTGGCTGTATCATTACTTCTAATTTTAATATGGTCAGGATTAAAAAATTATTCATCCTTTCCTTAAACATTCCTTTCCTTAAACATTCTGTGAAATTTCGAGGAAAAATAAATAAAATAATAAACGAATCGCGCAAATTCACACACTCACACAATATACCTTTTCCTCTTTCTCTTTGATCTTGATGTTTGTTGTAATTTATGGAAGCAGGGAAAGTGCTTGAAAATTATTAAATCAAGTAAATGTGCTTGGGCTCCGTTTTGTATGTTTTTGGGCTTCCATTTTGAGGCATTCATTCATCCATGTTTACCCCCACACAAGTGAATTTTTTCTCAATATTCAGGGACTACCATGACGCATTCTAACAATAGTTTCATTGGTAAATTGCGATTACGTGTTCCAAGTTGTTCGATAATTTTTCAACTTATGCATTATGTTTTATTTTTTTATTTTTTTTTCATTAACGAAAATGTAAAATGGACCTCGAAAGTTGAGAAAATCTATATATAATTACTTGAGGAATATATCCAAAAAAAAAAAATAAACAAATAAAACAAAGCAAGAACCTAAAATTTTATTACAAATTAACTTTATTAGATCGAACGAAAGTCCTGGAATTGGAAGTTTAATTGAAGAAGGCCACACATATTGAGCCCGAATAGTTACGTAATATTGAACCACGGGTAACAAATGGAGTTTGAAGACTTAATTTAGTGTAGCTTACTAATGTTGCACATGCAAAGGGGCATGGTATTTAAAAGATCCAAGAGCTAAGCAAGGGCTGAATTATTGCATATTTTTAGCCATAGTTTTGACACAGAACACAGATTCTTTGACAGAAGAAATAGAGAGCACGCCGCGTACAGTCAGCAACTTTAAAACCTGCAAGTTTCAAGCAACAAAAGCATCAAATGTGAATATTTCTTTTGTTTCCTTTTTTTCAATTTATCTATATAATGTGATGAACATCAAATGTGAATATTTCTTTTGTTTCCTTTTTTTCAATTTATCTATATGATGAGCATACAAAATGGCCTATCTAGCTCATGTATAATCCTAATTTGCCCCATTCATAGATCCATGCCATTTGGATGCTTAATCATGGATAAAAATTCTACTAATTCATAATTGACTGTTAATTTGTAATGACGAATTTTCAATACAAGGCTCATTAGCAGCTACTAAAGAGAACCAAATGTTCTGTCGATGATGAAAGAACAAAAATTTTCAGCCATAAAAGCTAGTTCAAAATTTATATACCTTATCAATATCAGGTCACAGCTATGACTTCTTTGGCGCCTAAACATCTTTCTAAACAGTTCTAACCTGTTAGCTAAATTTGTGGCATGTTTTGAGTTGAGGTGTTGTGCCAATGTGCCTTGCTCTAAAATGAAATGGGTAGTAAATATTAGCAAACACGTCATGAGCAGCTTGAAGCACAACAACCACAAAACATTCGCCTTAGCTTAAGTTCTAGACTGAGCAGTATTAGTTATATCAGTGCAAACTTCCATACCTCATCCCTCAAAAAGAGGAGGGAAAAAAAATTAGTGAGCAGGAAAATGAGCCAAAATTACTGTTTTGACTGTAGATATCACTACTTCAGAACCAAAATTGTAACTTGACATCCATGCTTCAAATGTAAAACACATTCTCTTCCACAAAATTAAAAGTAAAATGTTTATCATTTTATGTTTCAATCAATTTTAAATGAACACCAACCACCACTTTTTCCTCCCTCCCCCCTGGCGAGTCTCAAAGACTCGAGAAGATTTATTGGAACAGAAAAATATAGAAGCTTGACAAAGTAAACTTACTGCTCATGAAACGGCATTGTTCATTGGCAGAGATTTAAGTGTGGCTGGATGCACAGGATTCATAAGCAACAAGTTCTCTCGGGGAAGACTCCATTGCAATATCTGGATACCGGCAAATGATCAGCTCCGATAACAATTTTGACTATTTAAACTTAACAAACAAATATGAACACAAAAATACCGTTACCTGGCATGATAGAAAGAGGTATCTTGCTCCTGTCAAACCCCAAGTTCTGGACTTTGTAATTGACTATTGGACCAAGAACTAAAGCCAATTCTGCAAATTAAAGCAATTTGTCAAGGAAGAGAGAGAGAGAGAGAGAGAGCAAAAGCTGTCTATTCAAATCATTGCTTAAATTTTAAGATCAGCGTTAGAGTACACATAATTATTGAGGATCAATTTGCAAGAGATTAGGTTCTAGAAAACATGAAGTGAACTATTAGCTAGCTAGAAAGAACTTTGTTACTTCAATTTCAATGTGAAAAGAAAGCAACTAAAAATGCATAGATTGATTCACATACACAGTGGCAATTGGCAAACATGTCAAATTTATTTTGAAATCATAAATATTAAAACATATACAGTTGTTTTCAACACGGGAACCAATACAGCAATTAAAGATATGGGATGATTTTATCTTGCACAACAAATTTTTTTTTTAAAAAATCAAAATCATTTTCCTACCAGGATCAGAAAAGCTACAAAATTTAACCTAAACTTTCTAAAAATCATTTACAAAGAGAAAAAAAAACATGTTTTCTCGTTCAGGGCTGCGGCTCGGTACTCAAAGATAGTTATCAAATGAAAACTGATCTGTCTAATTCAAATAGCCGACTTTCGTTCATTCTGACATATAATGCATTTAAAGGAGTTTTTTTAGGGGGAACAGAAAAGAAGAAGAAGAAAATTGTATGTGAGTGATCAAACTGAGAAATTATACCACTCTTTTCCCTTTCTTTTCTCTTATGGTTTTTGTTGTGAGCCACAAAACATGAAAAAGAAGATTTTTTTTTCTTTTTTTTTTTCAGTGATCACCATTTATTTTACTTGTAACCTAATAAAATAACACTAATCCTTCGAATGAAACAAGTAAATCCACTGTAAACATTTAAGCTAAAATGGTTTGTTATTCATATATAAGCTGGTTTCGTAACAAAGAAGAAGAACCTGTTGTCATTTTGGATGTGAGCCTCGAGCACTCCTTTCCTGAGCTCCAGCAATCTCAGGATCTTTATTGTGCTTGTGTGTGGAAGAATGGATGTCGTTATGGGGGCATTATCATTTACCCTACCACTGCTGGTGAGGTTTATTCAACGGTTCAGATTCATTTTTAGCTCTGGAGTGATTCTAATGGAATTATACTTGCTTGCTTGTGATTGGTTCAACCCTTTGGGCTTTTTCGCATAGCTAGTTGCATGGTTACAGGCTACTGTGCAAGTCTTCAACTACTCTCTTCGATTTCCTTTCTTTCTTTCTTTCCTTTTGTCATTTTACTTTTTATTTAAACACTTTCTTCTTCTTTTTATCATTCCTGTGTAACATTTACAATTTGGTATGCTCGTGGACGTTTTTATATCTTCGAACGAGGTATTGAATTTTAAAAAAATTTAGAAGAGTTCATTTCAGACAGGGACGAAACTTGAAATTTAGTTTATAAGTGCAACTTAACTATGAACTTGAAATGAGTAATTACAAATTTAATTCATGTAGCATTTTTATTAAGTTCAAAGGGACATACATTTAATCTTTTTAGCTTATGGGGACATGCATTTTAGTTAAGAACTTAAATAATTGATGTATTTTAAGAAAATACATATAAGTGTTTACATGAATAAAAATAAATTTTAAGTTATACACACATATAAGTTTGAGACACTCCTTAATTTTCTTATGTAGTGAGAATGGATGTGCCAGACTGTGTAGGTTAGATTTATATATTTCTATTTCAATATAATCCATCGACATGAATATTCTTCAATTTCAAATTTGAACTATTAAACCAAATTTATTTTTTTTCCAAAATCTCTTAATTGTAATTTATAATAGAGTCTTTGGAATATCGACAACATAAACCCCTCCCCTCCAATTTTAGAAAAACGCAGTTCTAGTTCTTATTCACATCCCTATATAAATAGTTCGGACTCACAATCTTAATTATACATATTATAATTATATGAACTTAGACTCTTAATAAATTAACTTGGGATATAACATTAGTAATACATTTTGATATTAGCACCAAATGATAATGATGATGATAAATTGTGAGAGAGTTTGATGTTTTCGAGATTGTCATTGTTGAGAGTGAAGAATTCGATAATTGGAACCTTATAATACAATAACCTATCAAGGGTTGTTAAGATATTAGTAGTGAAAATCTTCTGGTATTTAAGTAAAAATTAAGAGTGGGACGATAGTAAATAAATAATAAGAAAGAAAAAGATAAAAAGTTCAAAGAATAAAGAAAGAGAATAATTTTTCAATCAAAGATCTTTAACTATATTTAAGTTAACGATAAGTTAAAATATTAAAAATATAGAGATCAATATAGTATACTTTATTATGTAATATATTAAAATAAATAAATAAATAATAAAAATAAATGAAGAATATAATAACAAATTGAGTTCGCAGGTGAAGTGATGAATAAGTAATTGTCATCTATGCTTTTTGCACTGATTGGACTGTGGACCAAGAAGTCTCATGCCCTTAGCTTCCACTTTGGAAAGAAGCTTTGCTTCAAGTCTCTGGTGCCTTAAAAACATTCAAAATCTCCTAACGTGCTTGTATGCCATGTTAAATTTACAATGATGATTCTTTGTTTTGCGTACCAAAAATCTTACAAGTTTTTATAACAATTCCTGTTCAGTAACTTTTCAGTTTTCGTGGATACAATTTTTTTTTTTTTTTGAATTGTTAGATCCAGAGATATGTTACAATACAGAATCTCATAAGAATTTAAATACATACACTTATAATGCAACTTAGTTTTTTCGCATTGTCGAGGGATCAAAACAACCCATCATTAATTGGAGTCCAATAAGTTATGTGGAGACACAAAAAAGTAATTCTATGTTTTTTACGTCATAAATTTGTATAAAAAATTGTATTATATCTTATTATTATTAGTTTTTTTTTTCAGTTTTGACAAGTATAGTTTTCTTGTTGAGTGGCTCAACAAGGCTGGTTACAATTTCGAAATAATGTTCCATCTGTATCTGTTTTCCTTTTGTTTTTGATTTTGTAGTATAGTTAATTTGTACGAATTTGTTGCCTGGTTGGTTTTTATGCTGAAAAGTCAGTTCATTGGAAATGACAGAAAATTGTTTTTCTTTTTCATTTTTATAGAAAGAGATTTGCAACGTTATAAAAGTAAGAGATCCTAAGAGATCCCTGAATCGTATTAACTATTAAACCTAAGATACAGTCACTGGGCTTTTATTATGTTACTAATCATGTAATATATATAATTATATAGCAGTCGTTAAATGAAAATTTAACGGTTATGAAAATAATATGATTTTATTATCTTATATTTTTACAACCGTTGAATTTTTATTATTATATAATTACGTATGTTACATGATTATCTAACATAACAATCTCCTACAATCAGATAAAAACTTATTTATTAATTCATTTGATCCTATTTTTGTATTATTCATTTCTATATTTAAAAATTTAGTTGTAAAATACAATAAACATAACTTAAGAGTGTGTGTGTGTGTGTTGGAAGCAAAAGGTGGCAAGCAAAAGGTGACAAAAGGAGAAGGGTTGACACCGTCCATTTGATTCTTCTCATGAAGGAGTGGGAGAGAAGTTGGTTTGGGATTTGGCTCAATTGGCACGATAAACTCAGCAATGGCGGAGGCCCATCGAGCATGCAGCTGCAACAACGTGTTCCCACTTCCCATGTGCAGAGATTCCTTTGTTCGCAGATCCAGCGCGCCCCGCACCTTTTTGACTCATAAGACTATGCCTCACTGTTCTTTAGACGAGAGATCTAACAGCTACCTCCTTTTGTCACTTCATATATTTCGAATCCCTGAATTTATTAACTTTTAAGTGCATCTGCTTCGCTACAAATCATTGCTGACATTTAAAAGCATGATTTTCTCTTTCTTTTTCTTGTATTGTAACCCAGCCTGCTGATATTCGTGTACGAGTGCGATTGTCAGATTATAAATTTACTATAGTATGTAAAAATTTATGACTCTAACTTCGTACTCTAAAAAAAAAAAAAGTTCATGAATTGAGAATTACATAAAAAAATTTATATTCTTTAATTGGTCATCACCAACCTCCACATGCTCTTATATAATTCAACTCCTTTGATTGCCATATATACAAAGGGTACTGTTGAGAGTATCATTGTCTTCGTAACTTAAAATGTGAAAGTTCCACAATTTTGAGTTACGAAAATCTGTCGCATATGCATGCCCTAGACTCATTTGTGTGTTTTGTTGTATAAGACTAATAAGAGTTTGGATTGAATCAATCATTAAAGAAGAAGAAAAAGAATGCACGCATAATAATAATAATTATTTTTATTTGAATCATGAGGTGGTCTTGAGTGGGTCTCAATTGTGGGAGGTACCTTTAAGTCTATACCACAACTCAGATTAATCTCCGCTCATATCAGGTAGTCCCGTAAGGGATAAAGTGTTGGCCAAAGTGGTGACTTCATACGAGAGCGGAGCTTGAACCCCTAACATCTCTTAAAAAGTGAGAGTGCCGAACCACTCACACCAACCAACTTTAATTGCATAATTAAATTTCTAATGTACGGTTGCGTAAACAAATCAAGAAACTAAAAGATACAAATCAAACCATCAGTTCCATTTGATTTTAATTTAAGAGAAACACGAATTTTTTTTCTATTTTTACTAAAGTCGAATGTGTAGGATTGAACCAAAAACTAGAGTGAAAATCAAAGAACTAGAAAATAGTTTTCTCGCCAAAAACCAAAAAAAAAAAATACTGAATAGAAATATATTATTGAATTTTGATCTACTCTTTTTATCTTTATTTTGTTCTCATAAAAGGAAAAAGATAGAAACTGAACCGAGAATTTTCATTTTTCCCAGAATACTCTTCCATGTATAATAATATTTCTAATCTATGAGCGCGCCACATTCACATTGGACCGAGATGATAGATAGATTATGCAATGACAGTGATAGTATGTATATATATATAAATTTTAAGAGTTTCACTCGTGCTTTGACTCAGAAAACCGATTCTCTTTATACGAGGAAGAGAAAATGAGAAGCGTCGATCGATCCAAACACCGTAGAAGACGATGGAGAAAATTGATAATAATAAATATTGGGTGACAAGACAGGGTGAGGTCTGAGGTGAGGCACTCCGCCCAGCCCTAATTTTTGTACGATCCCCTTGTCAAAATCAACTAAAATGCTGCGCGTGCTGCTGGGTGCGATAGCGGGGCCACTGGGGAAATGGCATGGCCACTATCATCCTCCTTTGCGAGCTTGCAGTTGTGGTTGTTCCTTTCTTTCTTTTTATGATGATCATCCATAAATTTTATGGAGAAAATTATCGCGTTATTGTTGGATATAATCGTTAAATTTTAAAAAATTTATTTATCTAAATAGATTCAACAGCGGGATGTAACAGTGATACTGTATCACCGTTATATCGTAATCAGACTCAAATTTAATATTTAGTAAAATGATGTATTCTCTAAACCGTCGGAATTAAAATTTTGTTTATTTATTAAATTAAAGTTGAGAATGAAAATAAATTGTGTTGGCCCACACAAAATTAGGATTGAATGTTGGAGTTCTTTTTCCGAGAGTGGGGGTTAGGAATCAAAACTTCATTTCCTTATAATGATGATTTTACCCTCCAACAAAATCAATAATTTCAAAATTGTCCTTCGTTGAAAAAAAAGCACTCGTACCATTGCCAAGCCATTCATTACTATCGATATGCAATCGAACCGAAGCAACGACTGTTGTAGAGTTGTTCATCACCATTGCACGCAATCTCATCGCGCCTCACTGTTGCCGCTATCCCATTGCCGAGGCCACTCTACGACCTTCATCATTTCTGATTGTCGCTCGTCGATCATCATCGTCATTATTGTTGTTGTTGTTGTTGTCGTCGTCGTTGTTATTTTTGATGTTATAATAATAATATTGTTATTGTTATTGTTGTCGTTGTTGTCGTTGTTGTTATTGATGTAACAATTAGTAGGATTATTAATTTTATGTTATTATTATCATCATCATAAAATATAATAATTAAAAAAAATATTTTAATAAATTATCTAAATTTATTATAATTATAAGATAAAATAAACACATTAATAGAAATAAAATTAATCCCAATTTTAATTTCTACGTCTTAAATAAATAATTTTTAATTTCAATCCATTTTAATTTTAACTTCTGATTACTGATCATCAAAGGCAGCATTAATCCCATTACCCCTTGTTAAAATTAACTATTAATATGTACTATACTGTCACCCTCCTTTCATATCGCAAGTATCCTTTACATATATAGTANGGAAGAGAGAGAGAACCTGAACTTGAGCTTCAAAATAAAAATGGTGATGAGTGGGGGGCGTTGTTATGTTTGTCAAGTAGATGGGTGTAGCTTGGACTTGGATGGAGGTGGGCGTAGTTATTACAAACGGCATGGGGTCTGCGTGTCTCATCCTAATTATCTTCCTGTTATTTATGTTAATAATGATGATCAGAAGAGGTTTTGGCCGCAGAACAGCAAGTAATTTTTTTTAAATATAAAAATTATTTATTATATTTTCTTTCTACATCTTATCTTTGTGTTATTGAAATTTTCAGATTTAACTGCTCAAATGGTTTAACGTCTTTCTTTTTGGTGAAGGTTGCATGAAAGAGCAGGGTTTGAAGGGACGAAGAAGAGTTAAGGGAGAGTTTATATATATATATATATATATATATTTTGGTCTTTGCTATTTGGACGCGGACAGAGAAGATGTCAAGGATGTAGTTGTTAACTGAAGAAGAAGAAGAAGAAGAAGAAGAAGAAGAGAGAGACAAATCCCAACGTAGTTGGTTGAGTTTCTGGAAAAAAGTTAATTGGTTGGCCTGTCAGCGTCATCTCACTTTTTCTTCTTTTTTAGGCTATCTTTTCTTGAGGGTGCGTGTTGTCTTTTCATGTCAGGGTATCTTTTTCCTAAATTTTTTATTTATTTTCACCCTCTGGCTCTAGAATCTGGATCCCATCATTACATTTCAAAACTTTCTAATTCTACTACGTACGTTGTAACTTTAATTTTCCATTTCTGGCCCCCCTCAAACTCAAGGTTATAGACTTATAGCTGCAGGGCCGCCTCTTTTCCTTTCTCAAAATTTGCTTAGGTTTTCTTTTCTTCTCCGAAAACCTAAACTCAAGCCCATCAGGTGTTTCACTTTTTTCGTTGATTAGTAGTTGTTGTATCTTATACAAAACATTTTGTCCGCTTCAAAATAAAATTTTGCATTGGGGTAAAACAACAGATTACATATCGTTTATATGTATCTAATAAAAATATTTTGACTCAACTTTCACAAAAGCATCACGTGTTTTGCATTGGAATCTTTTATTAATATTTTAAGAGAAAATCAACATCCGCCAAAGGTGGGAAGAAAAAGTAAATTTTTATTTGTTAAATAAAAATATAAAATAATAAAAATAAATTAATTTATTAAAAATATAAAATAATAAAAATAAATTATTAATTCATTAATTGAATGAAAATATAAAATAATAAAAATAAATCATGTAGATTAATAGATATTTAATTTAACCAATAAATTAACACCACATCAATTTATACAAAATAAATTTATACAAAAAATTATAACTATATCTTTACTCATAGTATTTGCAGCTGAAAAATAACAGAAAGGTGGCTCAGTCCCTTGAAACTAACCGGACAAATTCATTCTTCTACCAGCTTAGATAATAATAATAATAAGAAAAAAAAAACTGAAGTTAAGTACAATGACAACAATATACTTGAACCAGATTAGAAGAATTGAAGTCTTTCTGTATCTATTCCGCTTTTAATTAGAATAGTTTAACAATTATTTCCAGCACCAAAAATGTAATCATTTCCCTTCCCAGGGGTTTAAATTACAGATCATCATCTTCATCTTCAATGGTGCTTATTTAGACACCATAGATATTCTCAATTGTAATGCGAAGAAAATTGAAATTGCCAAGAAAGGATTAAAAAATTGGGAGAAAAAAAAATGAACATGGGCCTGGTAAAATTCCCATGAGAAATCCCAATTTTATGCAAAGAGCAGCTACTTAAAAACTATGTTCCCTTACTCATTCCAAGGCAGCAATAACAGCATCAACAATTTCTTGAGTGGTGCTGCTCCCTCCTAGGTCTTTTGTTCTGCACTTGCCCTCTGATATTACTCGTTTAACAGCAGTTTCTAATCGATCAGCAAATGAAGGAAATTGAAGATGTCTCAGCATCATCGCAGATGAAAGAAGCAAGGCTACTGGGTTTGCTTTCTTTTGCTCAACTAGTTTATCATTACCCACGTTTCCTGCTGAAGCACCTTGCTCAAAAATAGCATGATCAGCACCAACATTGCCTGCAAGCCACAGTGCAGGTCACTGGTTAATCTCAACTGGATACATGATTTCTAAAATGGAATGAGATCCTTTTCCTCTATGTATATTGAAGGGAAAATAAGGGAAAGGGACACATGGAAGGACCGTCCAGTGCCCCTGCAGGAAGATGCTCTTTCATAATAGATACTCAAATATCCCTAAATTTTTCAACGAAAAACACACGTTATCCCACTCTTCTATAGTTTAAACATGGTATCACTCCACAAAGAGCCGAATTCAATAATTTAGATGTGTTTCAAGTATAAAAAAACAAAACAAAACAAAACAATGCTTTATGAATGATTCCTCCTGGAAGTTTCCAAGTGGTGGCATATTATATACAATACAGGGATTCTGTTTTATTCTCTAGAAGCAGTAAGCAAGTGCACATGCTCAACAAGATAGAGAGATTACTTCATTTTCGATTATTACGTACCAAATCCATATAGCAAAAAGGATTATTGAAGAATATAACAAGATGTAAAACCAGATAGGATGTAAAACCAGATAGTTCAAGCTTTTCATCCTTGTTTAGAAGTAAAATTATGGGAAATGAGTACATTTTTTGTATGAACCTTAAAGAACATTGAGGCTCTTCTTCTCTTAAAAGTTTTTAATTTTGTTCATCAGGGAATTCAAAGTTCTGCATTTTTCCGAGCTTCAAAGTTACAGGGATCTGTTGATATCTTAGAAGATAATTTAATCTAATGAGACTCCATATTGGTGCATCTTCAAGCAACAAGATACAGCAGTATTCATCTTAAGCACAGCCAGAGCATCGGCTGTTTTCAGTTTAAACCCCACATTACTGCTGTTGCATCATAATATTATGTTTAAGCCTAATGATCTATCCACCCATAAACCGATGCTAACAGATCAACCATGTAACACACTTGCATCAATATTATTTGAATTTATACCCTCTTGATGAATGCAGCTCCCTCTGTATCACCATTACTATAAAAACAACCTGCGCTGAGTGTTCAGGGCATAATGAGCAACACACACATTCATACACTTAATCCTGTACAGACTAAACTCCATTTGCAATATCTATATAATTAACTTTTAATATTACCATGCCATTTAATACCTCATAATTTCATTGAATATATTCCATTCATCACATGTAAAGAATATAAAGCAAAAGAGATCATGTGTAAAGTTTATTGCCAAACTTCACTTGACCTATGATTCTTCATTCAATATATTGCATCTTAACCACCTACTAAAAAAAATAAAGACCTGCATAACAAACATAACAATGCACCCAAATTGAGAGATTTTAGAATTCTTAACTTCATTGCACTAGGATGTTTAGGTGATCAGTTGCCAAATATTTATAAAAGGCGAAATTCAAAAAACTCCACATGAAAGAGAAATATGTCAGAAACAGAAAACACATAAATTCTTAAAGAGAAATGCGTGGATAGCCGTACCTCCTGGCATGACTCCTGTGCCACCAGCAATACCAGCCGCTGTATTGGCAACTAGATTGCCATAAAGATTTGGTGTCACCTGAAATATAAAGAGGAGCTTGCATCAGTGACAGAAATACTTTTTCATTGACAGTTGAAATAGGCGGGGATCAAGTCAGCAGTCAGCACACAAGATAAAGGTTGCAGCAGGAGACTACAATCAAAATGAAGCAACAAGATACCACCCAAAGAATTCCTCCATAGATACTTATTACAAAACCGGAGTTCATATCCCCATAAAGAGTAAAATTCGAGCCCACATTAGGGCCAAGTTAATAACCAGCATTATTATCAGAAAGGTGGAAAAAAATATCTAACATTCATCTCAAATTCTTGTACCCACTATCCACTAGTTTTCTAAATTGTCTGCAGAACTGATGATAACATCGAAATCTCATTCTAAATCGCTTCCTCTAATGCTGAAAATATAGAAGTCGTTGATTGAGCTGTTGACAGATGATCCAAGGAGTTCTAACTTCTTCTGATTTTAAAAGGGGTACACGGCCGATTTTCAACCCTTGAGCCATGATATGAAACAGGTCAATAAAGCATAGCAGAAATCAAATTTCCAAAACTAATAAAACCGGTGGTAAGTGTGACAACAAGGAACAATCTTATTATTATTAACTATTCAAATTAGATCATGGACCCCTTTCTATTCTCTCTGAACAGTAAAAAGGCAAATTTAAAAAATTAAAAAAAAAAAAGAAAGGGAGGTCTGGTTTTCCGCATTCTTTCCCATTGTCCATGATCTGTCAAAGTGAGGTGCAACAATTTAGAATTCTACAAGAGTAGCAATATAACATACATTCAGTACCCCATCAAGCAATATCATCTCACCATCAAAAAACAAATTAATTTCAACAGAAATTGTTGAACTAAAAGAACTGATAAAGGAAGCACTTTATAAATTAACCAAAACTAGCCTCATCACCAAAAAAATCAGATATAGAAAGTTAAAACTATTAACCAATAAAAACAAGTAGAATTTACACAAATCTTGGGCAGAAAGTTGTGAAACAACCTAACATAAACTAAATTCCAATCATAGTCTCATTGAAAATGTAAATAGCATACCATGACATCAAATTGTTCAGGCTTTGAAACAAGCTGCATGCAGCAATTGTCCACAATTATTTCATTGTACTTAATCCCAGGATACTTTGTGGCAACCTCTCGGCAAGATTCCAAGAAAAGACCATCAGCAAGCTTCATAATGTTTGCTTTATGCACAGCGGTTACCTTCTTTCTATTATTCAGGTATGCATATTCAAAAGCATATTTTGCAATACGCTCGGAACAGAACTTTGTTATCACCTAGCAAACAGGTAGTATGAGATACAAATATAAACAAGACTACACAGCACCAAAGGTTTCAAATCTTTTGATGTATAGCAAATATATCCAACAACAATATTATGAAAATGGTAACAGGTGTTTATTGGGATTCAGGTGCTGCTAATCCTGAAATGAAATCACTAGATATTAAGTACAAGTGAGTGAGTGAGTAATTGGTAAACATTAGCTGCCAAGTAAATGCGAATAATTACCAAACACTTATGCTGCTGAGCTTTCACAATTAGGCAACGCATCATGTGTTTAAAAGTGTTTAATTTTGAAAATGTGCTCTGTTTTGTTTTCAAAATTAAAACAGTTGACAGCAGCTAGTGTTTACCAATTAATTTCATTCGGTGGCAGTCCTATGTTTAAACCAATATCATCGTCTCAATCCTAAACATATTCTAATTATATCCTAATTCGAAAAAGAATGAAAATAAACAGAAGAAAAGAAAAACAATAAAACATTAACAATCGATCAATACCTTAAGGCTTTCAACGACTCCAGGCACGACTTCGTGTTCGAGGCCCGAATATTCGCCCTCAGTGTTCTCTCTAATTACAACAATATCCACATTCTCATGACGTGTGGGCAATCCCCGTAAATTGAAACAATTAACCAGCGACGCGTACAAATCCAACTCCCTCCTCAACTGCATGTTCAATGAACTCACCCCGCCGCCCATCGGCGTGGCCAGGCCGCCTTTCAGGCAAACCTTATTCTTCTTAATCGATTTGATCACTTCTTCAGGCACTCGCTTCATGTCCCCGTGGACCTCGTACTTCTCGAAGTATACTGGCGCGTGCATCGCTTCCATTACTTGCTCGACGGCACCGGTCACTAACGGTCCAATTCCGTCGCCTGGAAGCAGAGTCACTGCGCGTGGAGCGCCATCTCCGGGTCGCGGCATGTAGGTTACGGATCGGGTCGGGGTGAGGAACGGGGAGCATTGGTCGGAAGACTTTGAAAGTATTTGTTTGAGGATCGGTAGGGACCGCCGGGCCATCGGTCGAGTGTTAGGGTATTCAAATTCGGGCGATTGAGAAGCTTTTGGCCGTCTCTTGTGCGTTACTTTGCGCGATCAAAGCGGCCATGAACCATGAGGAAAGAGAGGGAATCGGTGAGTGTTGATCAACTGCGGTCGAGATCATGGAAAGTGCATTGCGTGGTTCAATGCAAGGGGGGTTAGAAAAGTCAAAGGTGTCTGTTAAGAAGTTTCGTATCGTATCGGCACTACATTGACTGCACCAAATACCATCCCTGATTTGGATGTTCCCAGTTCCCACGAAAGATATTTGGACGGGAGATAAAATACTGAAAAATATCGAATTTCAATATTATATATATATATTGTTATATTCGATATTTTTCATGCACGCATAGCTCCATTCGCATTTGAAATCCATCTACACTTGTCACTTCAGCACCACTATACATATGTATAGTTTGAGGACAATCTTTGAGTAAATATAAAAGATTTGAGGCTTGAAGTTGTTCTCATATATTAGAAAGAAAATTAAATAGTTGATAGAGATTAGACTAAAATTAAAAATAAAAAAAAGTTTACTATCATCTTTCTTTTTGAGTTTGAGTTTATTTAGTAATGGTGAAAATAATTTTTGTTATCTCAAAATTAATATGTTTTCTACTTGTTTGATTTTGGAGAAATATGATCAAAATATGATATATGTTATATATCAATGGCAAGCTGCTAAATTTAATGGCTATCCTCGCATAAATTTCTCAGGTTCAAAACACATGTTCTTGGTAGCGAAACGGTGAAAGCTCACTCCCTTGTATACGGGTGAGTAAATTTGAGTCTATGCAATTATAAAATTTATTATCTCACTAAATGAGAATACTTTTTCCTATAAATTAATTGTAATAATTTAGGTCGTATGATGAAATAAATTATTAAAAGAGAGAGAGAGACAAAGAAGGTTCTCTTAGTTTAATTATTTTTGTTTTATAATTTTTTATTAATTTACGTATAAGACTTGAAATGTGACAAGGTCATTTTAAACTTTTTTTTTGCTTTTATCTTCATAATTGAAAAGGAGATTTTAACCCCTACAATACTTTTGTGGGGGCTTGCTTAGCTCTATCACTCAGCTTAAGTCATTTCGAACTTATAAACAATCAAAGGGTTCCATGTAACTAATGTATGAAAAATGCGGAGAATGTCTCTAGTTGTTTACATGGTCATAGACAATTTGATTTGCTCCGATTCTTGAAAGAATAAAATGCAATACCGTGTCAATTTGTTTGCATATGTATAGCTTCCCACAGTGTAAATAACAGTTTTGTTGCAAACAAAATAAGCTCTTTTTTTCCCTTTACCACCGAGAAGGTGGGGGTTAAGTCAGACTCTTCCATATAATATAGTTTAGAAGAAAATTAACAGAGGTAGGGGACAAAGTCAAATCCTCTAATACAAAGCACAAAATAAAGCAAAGGCAATAAGGCTCATAAAAAGGAAAAAAAAAAAAAACACACACACACACACACAAGTACCTAAAAGAGAAAAATCATCTCCTAACATGCAAAGTCTCAAGAGCATCTATAATGCCAGTCAAACTAACTGGAAGATCCTCATAACCCAAAAATCGCTCACGAGTCTGGTGAGAACAAACAAACCTAAATGGCCATGAAATTAGTAGCAAAAGTAACCTTCTGACAAATATGCCTAAGAAAAAACAGCAAAGTCTCATCGCACATCTTGATGATCACATAGGACACTGGCCGCAACAGGCAAATCAGGATTATATTTAGAACAACCATCCACACTAACCTTTACTACCTCAGATTTGCATATTTACATATGCACATGTATCGAAGAGTTATAATGGGAGTGTAAAATTTAGTTATTTTTTATGGGAAATTTACGAAAATAGCCATAAAATTTTTGCTATTTTCATAATTAATCTTATCAACTTTTTTCTATCAATATTAGCCAAACACACGCTTTTCTCCTCAAATTACCCTTCTTTACAAACGAAAAGAAGCTTGGTGTGACAGGCCCAAGTCTTGGCGCGACAGGCACCTGTCGCACCAACCTTTCGTGCGACAGGCTGCCTTCTTCTACCTCAATATTTGTTTATTTTCGCCAGTCCTTTGTTCGTCTCTTCTTATTCGTATGTAATATCTTCTTCTACCTCAGATCGAATCTCATCCGACAACCCAAACAACAAAACAAAATAAGCTTTTTAATTCTCCAAAATCCAATTTCGGAATTCAAATTCCCTGGGATTTTCCATCAAAAGCCACGTTGCGAAATGCTAGGCGGGCTGTACGGAGACCTACCTCCACCCTCCGATGAGGACAAACCCACCAACACGACCACCACTGTCTGGTCAATTTTCGCGCCACCACAAACCATCCTCAAGCCCCAATCCAAACCCAAAACCACCCAAAATTCTCTCCCGACTAGACCCCATTCCTCACCTGCAATCGCACCTTCCCCCGACGATGTGGTAGCGCTGTCGCAACCGGCATTGGTCGACGTCACTTCGACCGTAATCGAGGAGCACGACCCCGCTAGACCGAACGATTACGAGGATTATAGGAGAGAGAAGAAGAAGAAAGAGGTGGATGCTGAAATTAGTAGAGAACTGGAGAGAAGAAGGAAAGAGGAAGAGGAAAGGGAGATGAGAGAGAGGGGTAATTTGGTCTCAACGGTTCTTTTATGGCTAATGTTGATAGAAATTTGTTTGAGGGGTTAAGATGAAAAAAACTAAAATTTTTATGGTTATTAGTGTAAATTTCTCTTTTTTTATTGACAGGTAAAAAGGAAAAAATGAAAGGTCAAGGGTTGAATCAATATGAAAGAGGGGCCCCACATATAGAAAGTAGCCAAATGTGAGGCATTCATAGTTGAAACGACTGTTTGAGCCTCAGTCAGTCATACCATTTGTCATCATCCATTCAATTCATGAAGCCAAAGTCGCCGCATTCCATTTCACTTTCTTTCTCTTAACAATTGCGTTTCTGAGCGAGGCTCATCGAAATATTGTCTCCAATGGCTTGTTGAAACGATGAGGCCTATAACTCGATTCCCAAGATGATTCTAACTCATTTAATTATCATATATGACTAATGTAATAGTCATCTATAAGTGTATTGAGTAACTAATGTAGTTTAGTCGTAAAAGCTTTCCTAAATTGACATTCTATATCTATTGTACGACTAAAAATAAACAGTTGCAGAAACATTTTGTGGCTGTTTGGATAAGTTATAGAGACTAAATTTATAGTCACCAAAACACAATTTCCTTATAGTGCATAACCAATAAAATAACTCACATTCCATTACATTTGCATTATATCACTGTATGTAATGAATTTTCTAACTATAATCTCATTTTGTTCTCAAATTTTTAAAAATAAAAATCTTTCTACTGCACCCATTTTACATAATTGCAGTCGTATTTGTATGAATTTACACTATTACAGTTGTGTAAGTGGATAAAATGTTTCAGTTGTTATGACACTTTAACATCATATTAGTGCAAAAAATGTATTTTTTTCATTAAATATTCAAAATTTTTCACTTAAATATATCATTAACTATTTACTTATTTGTAGTCGTATAGCTTAACAAATTACACGACTGCTATCATATAGATGGACAAATAGTTTTACATGCTACACATACCTTGTGTTATTTTCTTTTTGTATTTAGCGTAATATAATTATGTGTTGTATTATTATGGGAAATAACTTTGGTACGTGTGCCTATTATGTTTCGTGATGAATGAATTTGGCAAAACAACAATTATAGATTTAATAGTATAGAGGCAATGAATTATGGTGCTCTACTCTACACACAATTGATGGAAAGAGCATCTTAAGTTATTTCCATTGATATTTTTAAATTTGACGTTGAAATAAAGTTTCAGCTTAAAACATCTAATCTAATACCCCTCATTCTAATAATGATAGATGATAATATAGATTATTTCTAGAGGAAACAATTATTGGAGCTAAGTTGAAGATCCCTCTTTGCATTACCTACAAGTGAAAACAAAATTTGCCAACATCTATTGCTGATGTTTACCCTTTCTTCCAGCTATATGCCTATCCACAAGAATTTGTAGAGCTATATGTTGGAAGTGAAGGTTTAAACCCAAATAATACTTGTCTATTTTAGTACATTATTGTCTTAATTTCTTTAATGTTTGTAATAGATAGTTGACAAACTCATACTTTCTTATTTTGCTGTTGGATAAGGAATGTTTAGCTTATGTTGTTTACAAAAGGTAGCTACTAGGGGTTTATGATACATAATTAATGGTTATTCATAACCATATTACAAAGTGTTCAAAACGAACAAAAGCCATATCAGCTTGGGTATTTTATCTTTTGTGTTGGATCCCTCCAAACCAAATTAGCTTTGATGATAGAGTAACAACTTGTGTTCCCTTCAAACTTACTTGTGATTCTGACTTGTATTGAACCTATGTTGTTAGATGTAAATTTTTTTTATTGTTTGTTATATTGAAGTTTGATGCGTCGAAACTTATGTTAATTATGTTATTATTCTGATAGGTGTTTTAGGTAGTTTTTATTCTATGTCCACTTGCTCAATTACAATCGCGTACTTATGAAGTTATCTTACTATACTCGTGTGCATATAAAATTACTTGACTGCAATCGTGAATAATTGGGGTGAATATTTTAACAAATGTTAGTTTTGTCCATTTATTCGACTACAATTATGTATTTACAAAGTTATCAAACTATAGTTGTGTATAAATTAATTTACTTTATTGTTATCATGTATTCATAAGAATGACAATGAGCATCGCCCACAACCGATTTACCATTATTAATAGGTTTTCACATTTAAAATCATAAATGTTCAACATATAAAATTATAATAATAACCTAAAATTCCACATAATATACTATATTTTAAATTTAACCAATATAAATGGAAAATTCAAGTTTCAACATCAATCAAATTCAAATTCTAAAATTTAAGTAAAAAATTACACAAATCCATTAAAAAAAAGCCACAAACCAGTATTTAAACATAACAATTATCATTCCATATTATCATTCAACACAATATCTAAGAAAATATCTTTATTTCATTCATCACCATTAGCACCCATTTAACACGATTCCTACAATAATGATTAAGATTAATATTTTCTAAAGAATACTATTTTTTAAATACTAATATGAAGAACAAAAATATAATAATGAAATAATCCATGCATTAAATTAAAGAAAATTCAATCAAAATTATAATAAGTATATAAGTATTTTTTTCATATTTAAATATTTTTTAATTAAAATTAAATTAAAAAACTCTTAAAAAAACTGCGGATTAGTAGATGTTCAGATATTCACTTAATACAAAATCCACTTGCAATCTAATATAGATTTTAATTTATAATACCAAACTTACTCATAATTTATAAAAGAGTAATGATACAGCCACAAACTCTTGTACAAACTTATTTTGCACAAACTGATGTGGCATGATAAGATTAGTTGAATTACATATCACTTGGCCCACATGATTTGCTTTTATTAATTTATATTTTCATTCAACCAATGAATTAATGACACGTCAGTTTATACAAAATAAATTTGTACAAGAATTTGTGGCTGTATCATTACTCTTTATAAAATTACCCATAACATGTGGGTTTGCGGATTTGCGAGTTTGAGAGTACCACTATCATCCTTTTGTATTTATAAAGATATTCGACTTCATTCATGTATTTGCGAAGGTATTTGACTGTAGTCTATTTTTAAAAAGATACTGGACTATAATGTATCATTGACAATCAAATTTCAATTCGAGGATAGGTTAGAGTGTTAGACATTACTCATCTCAAAAGACAAATTATGATTATTTTGAAATATGAGGGTAAAACTGGAGTCAGGGTACAGCCGTTGTAAATTCCTAGAGCTTGCTGGCCCAAGACGAAGCAGAAGCTGCGTTGAAACGGCGCCGTTGCTTTGTCTAGTTTATTCCCGCAATTTCATTCCCGAGTGAGATCGGATTATTCCCAGTGATCTCAATAATGCTATAATTACAGTACAGTATTCAAATTTCGATAAAATTCAGAGCTTCCAGTTGATGAATCTCTGCGCGCCATATTCAACTTCCTTACTTTTTGTTATCATTATTACTAATTACGATAACAATATAAGGTACGATCATTTCCTCTTAACAATAATAATAATTAATCAATTAAGTAATTTTCTATTTGGATCTGATTTTGTTTTATCCTTTAAATTTAACGCTTATAAGGAGATCCAACAAGATATTTCCTAGAATTTTGTTGGGATTTTAAGTTTTAATTTCATTGTTGATTTTCAAGAAAACATTCGTTTAAAATTTGGCTTCAATTTGTGTGATTCTCAGGTTAAGCTTGTTTAGTTGCAGACTTTTATTTATTTTTATTTATTATTGTCATTTTAACCTCTGTTGTTTGATTGCTTTGACTTTCTAATAAGCTTAGGAAGTAATGCATTTATATTTTGTTTAATTTGATCTGTTTTCCTGTTTCAAATATGAGTCAATGAAGTTGTGGCCCAACATGACTCCTTTGCTGGTTCATTATTAGGTTGATGCAGTAATGTCGACTGAGGAAAACAGTGTCATTGTAATGCCTGAAAGTGGCATAGAAGATTCTTTAAAATCTGAGAAACAGCTGTCTGACACGAATGGTGGAAGTAATGGTAATCTTGTTATGCATAATTGGACGCGTGATGAACATGGATCTTCGAATGATAATAATGAACAACTTTTGGGATTGGTTATGGAACTCAAACTTCAGAATGAGTTCTTGAAATCTCAATTTGAGGGCTTGAACACTCTTCGACCAGAGGATGATGGACAGGAAAGTAGGGAAGTTGTAGATGTCAAAGAACTCCGTGAAAGAATAGAGTCTTTGAGTAAAGAACTTCAGGAAGAGAAAGAAACACGTGGTGCTGCGGAGAAGGCTTTGGAGCATTTACGAGTGCAATATGAAGAGGCAGATGCAAAAGCTCAAGAATTCTCTGCCAAGCTTGCGGAAGGTCAAACATTCTCTCTTCTGTGCCCATCTATTGGTTTATCTCAGTTGGTGATAGAGCAGATGTGAAGTTACTATCTGGTGTCTATGTGCTAGGCTCTACTTTTCTAAAAGAGTTTGTTTATGTTCTGGGGACATTTTTCTTTATAATAATTGTATTTTTGCTACCTTAGTAATGTCTTCTAATGGTTAACTATATGATCATTAGATTTTGTCTCTCTTTTAACCTGATTAGAGCATTTGTTTCTTTGAGTAGCTCAACAGAAGTTGGGTCAAGAAATAAAAGGGCATGAGGATAAATACACTGAACTTGACTCCAAATTTACCAGACTTCACAAACGAGCAAAACAACGTATTCAAGAGGTTCAAAAGGTGAATTTCTGTTACTAAAATCCCTTTTGGTTAGCTTTTTATTGATGATGCTAAGTTAAATGTTTGCGTGGAGATTTCCATCTGCAGGAAAAGGATGATCTTGAGGCCAGACTCCGCGATGTGGGTGAAACAGCCGAGCGAGCATCTTCCCAATGTTCAGCATTGCAGCAAGAGTTGGAGCGCACTCGGCAACAAGCAAATGATGCATTGAAAGCCATGGATATAGAGAGGCAACAATTAAGAAGTGCAAACAATAAGTAAAATCTCTAATCAACCATTTATTATGCAGGCATCTACAAATTTGATAAATTCTCTGTTTCAGTTTGTGCATCTGCATACGTGGCGTCATAGAAACTAAGTGTATCTTTCTTTTATATTTGTTAATTTTGTGGCAGTCTTAGGTTTCCCTAGAATTACTTCCCAGCCTTTCTACAGTAATCTCCCTTGTGAAGGATGCCTGTGTGGGTTTATTTGCCTTTCTGCTATTTCCAATGTAGATGGATTAAAGCTTTAGTGTCTTCAGGTCTTATAGTCTCATCGTAGTACCAAAATTTCTACTATCACTGCACTATTTTGTTCTTGATTATCCAAAATATTTCCTTTTCAACTTCTATTTGATGCTAGTGCTGTGAGTAATTTTTAACTTTTTAGAAATTGGGAATTGATACATAATTTCGTTATTTCACTTAACATCTTGCCATGTCTCAGTAAAACTGTACCGAAATTCTGTTTTTGAACTTGGACTTCCCCACATATTTATATCTTTTGTTATTTGTTTTCATATTTGTAATAATTCCTTGGATATGCAGACTACGTGACAACATTGAGGAGTTGCGCCATTCATTTCAACCTAAAGAAGATGCTCTTGAGGCATTGCAGCTGTCACTTCAGGAGAAAGATCAGGTATTTATGGTCATGGTACTTTGAAGGGGCTTGGTTTATTCTTTCATAGTAAATGTCCAAAATAACAATATCTATATTGGAGCATTGCTTTATATTGCTGTTGTTCATGTATTAGATGTTGGAAGACATGCGAACCTTACTACAGGCTGCAGAAGAGAAAAGGCAAGCTTCAATAACTGAGCTTTCTGCTAAACATCAGAAGGTAATTTGACTTTCAAAAGTGTTTCCTATCTCAGGGGTCAACACTTTCCAAATTCATTTCCTTCCTGTACATGATTCTATTTAGTGATGTTTTGTCTGAGCTCATCTTTATTTCATTGTTAGAATTTAGAGAGTTTGGAAGCTCAATTGGCTGATGCTGTATCTGATAGAAGCAAAGCAACCGAAATTATTTCTTCTCTTCAGGTGAGAGATAATTACACATTGGGGAAACTGAGTGATAACATTGGTTTAATCAATTATATACGGTCCATCAACATCTTATTTAAGAAAAGGGGCACTGATAACATTATATAGATAGGAATGATGTGCCTGCAAAAAAGTAGAGATATAAAAAAAAAGCAAATTAGAGATTTTTTTGCCTTCTATTTGTTATTTTGTTTTAGTGTTTAGACTTTTTACTTGCTTCATAACTTTATAGGTGAATGCTGCTGGCTGTTGGCTTCTCCTGATTGGGTACTTTAAGCCCTGATGAATTTCCTTTTACAGGTGCTAGTTGCAGAGAAAGAGACTAAAATTGCTGAGATGGAAGCAGCTTCGACTGGTAAAGAAGCACGGTTTAAAGCTGCTGTGGAGACTGTTAAAGGAGAGCTTGCCCATCTGAAACGTGAGCATGTATGACTAGAAGTTTTCTAATGTTCAAATATAGGGCTGTAATGACCTGATATATATATTAGTATAGTGGTTAATGTGAAGAAGTCTAATTAGTTTAGTGGAATGTCGTTTGTGTCATCACAAAAAGTTCAACCTCTTGAAGTCAAATTCTTAGAAGGTGAGTAAAAGCTAAAATTTTAATTGATTTGAAATAATTTACTAAATGTTTAATAAGCTTATGTGGCAGTTGACTGCTTTGTGTAGGGGCATTTTATTGACCCAGGTTTATGAAATTTTGGTAAAGTATCATTTTTAAAGGGATATCATTTCTTGCTGAGCATTTTAAATTGTTTTCACTTTAAACATCCATATATATCTTACTCAAATATCAGCATCTTCTTTATAAGGGAAGGCCTTCAATCTGAATGGAAAACTACAGAAGGAAAGCTTATAAATTTGACAGTTGATGTTTGGATTATTTTTTGATTCTGAGACCTATATTGTCATTATCTCATGTATTTAGATCGTTAAGATGCGTATTGTGAATAAATATAGCCACTAACCATTTTATGAATTCAGGAGAAGGAAAAGGAGAGCTGGGAAGCTGCCTCCCAGGCATTCAGAAAAAAGCTGGAAATTGCTGAGAGTAACTGCATACATGCTGAAATTGAAGCAGCTAAGCTGAGAAGTACGTTTGCATTTCTCATGAGACTCATTTTTATTTTTTACTTTGTTTTATATCTTTACATATACATTTAGAAAATGTGCGCTCATGTTTTCTTCTTTGGCAGGTCAGCTGGAATCAGAATTATCTGTGCAAAACCAGTTGCTAAGTACTAGAGATGCTGAACTTATGGCTGCCAAACAAGAGGTCTAACTTTGTATTCTCAAGCATCTACTCAAATATCTCTGTAGCTTAACAAAGACTTTTGATTTTCACTTTTAATGTCACTGGGTTTTGTTTTAATTGATGGTTAGAAATTAGAATGCATACACTGCATTTTACCATCGGAGCTCTGGGATTGTACTACAGTTATTCAGAAGGGAAAGGCAATAGATATGGTCTCTCTTTCATGTGCTTTTTCCAGGTCATCAGATCATAATATTCCTTCCCTGAGGCCTTGCATTCATCTCACACCTGATGATACAATATGAGACATAGGTGTCCACCTTTATACTTTTTATATCCAAGTCTGACAATGGTCATCTGTTTTCTTGATATTGCTGTATTGAAAGAAGAAGAAATTGTTGGATTTCTTGATACCGACTATTATGGTCCTATTTTAGAGTTTATAGCTGTTGTTTCTTGCATTTACCTTACTGTCCATGCTTAGTTGAAAACATCTGCAGTTCGCCCTATTGTCATTTTCTTAGAAATATGTTATGAATCAATTTGTTATGGTTGTCCTTGAAACTCTAATGGACCTTCAGATTCTGCAGTTCACAAAAGGGCATTAACAAAGATTTCATGTGGGAGTCCTACACCCTTCAATCAATACACTGTCTCCCCTGCAGGGGGTCAACATCAGACACTTACGCATCTGAACACACTGATTGTGCTTCCTTAATTTGCAACATTACTTATCTTTGATATAAAGTTCTGAATGTTCAAATATTCCTTATCTGATGCCTTCCCTCTTATATTCCTTTTCTAATGTTTACCTTGCAGATCATCCACCTTGAACGTGAATTTTCTTCTTACAAGATTCGTGCTCATGCACTTCTCCAGAAAAAGGATGCAGAGCTAGCTGCAGCTAACGACACTGAACAGCTCAGAGCTCTTGAGGAAGCATTGAAAGTACTTATAGTTGCCTTTATTTTCCAGTATCAAGAAAAACATCTAGTTGCTATATGAGATTGTTAAGTTTTTTATCTGGTTGTGCAGGAAACTGAAAAAGAAATGTCCCTGGTTTCTGCAGAAAAAGATAAGGCCCTTCAAGAACTTCAAGAGGCTTTGGCTAATCATGACAAAGAACTTGCAGAAAGGTAGCTTTATACCATAGAAGGTTGAAAATATGACATCGTATCGAGATTATTACTGTATTTCTAGATTCCAATAAATTTGGAAAGCCATTAACAGATTTTCTACTGGTGTTATCTTATGACTTTTTATTTCTTCATTTGTTTCAGAGATGCAGCTCTGAACAATGCAAACCAGCAGATAAAGAGCATCGAGATCAAGCTTGATTCTATGAATACTAAACACCAAATGGAGAAAGAAGCATGGGAAAAGAACCTTCAAACTGTGGAAGAATCGTGGCGACGTAGTATACACATGCTAAAACTGACATGATTTTGTAAAATTTCATAATAGATTTTGAAATAATATTATTTTTGGAATCATGATGTTACAGTCAGATGTGAGCTATTGAAAGCTCAAAAAGAAGAATCTTCTGGGCAAGATGTACAAAAAGAATTACAAGAACTCAAACTACAGTATAAACGTCTAAAGGTATTTTACATTTCATTGTTTTATGCACTTGTACAAAATTATTTTTTCTTTATCTCTTGTTGACTGGGTTCATAACTTGTAGGATGAACATGATTCATTCCGTGATCTTGCTGATAGGATGATGGAGGAGAAGGACAATGAAATCTCTAGACTTTTGGATGATAATAAGAATCTTCACCGATCTCTGGAATTGAGACCAGCTGTATGTTTTTTGTCTTTTTGATTTTAAATTGTTTGTAAACCTTGGCCTCATTCTTTAACATATTTGTGAAGTGGCTTTTCACTTCTGTAATTGTGCACTGACGATGTAATAAATCATCTCAGGACAATCACAATGATAAGGACAGCACAGGCATTACAGGTAAGGGGATGTTTCTATCACTTACTATTTTTTTTCTTGTTAAATAAATAAAAACTCTAGTAGCGTGGCTTCTGGGTTTCTTATATGTTCGTTCAACTTGATATCAACAGCCTCACAGAAACAGGATGTTCTGAATTCAATTCCCTCTGCAGCAGAGCAGCAGATTCTGGTATAAACAGTCTCCGTCAACAGTCTCTTGTTTTAGCACATAGTTAATTGCATATATTTGTGAGATGCTCAAGACATGCAATAAGCAAATTTCAGTGGATGTTATTTGAATCAGATTGTTGATACTCCAACCTGAGGTTCTGAAACACTAATGTCCTTAAAAATATACATGTATACACGCATACCCCTTGGGTCAAGTATATAAGATACATTTATTGCATGCCTGCACTTATATCAATTTTATCACCCTTTGCAGTTGGCACTCAGGTAGAAATATTGGCCTTAAAACTATTGGCATTTTGATTTCCCTTATTGACATTTTTCTTTTCACATTTCAATTTTCAGCTTTTAGCGAGGCAACAAGCACAGAGAGAGGAGGAGCTAGCACAATCACAGCGGCACATTTTGGCACTTCAGGTATGTCTGAACCCATCTCTATGTTAAATTACCATTCGGAGTTCAGTTTTCCTGATTTTTTCTTAATTGCAGGAGGAGCTTGAGGAGCTTGAACGTGAAAATCGTCTCCACAGCCAACAGGTATGAAGTCGTCTATACTCTACAGTATGTAGTTTGGATGATCTGCATTTGTTAAAATGAATTGTAGTTGCCTTATACTTTTTGTCTGCCACAAAAGATTGTCTTGTAGAATGTACTATGGTCTTTAGGTACAGAAGAAGGGAGGGGGTGGAGGGTGTTGTTTCTTCTTTTTGAACTTTTGGCTGTGTTTTCTTCTTATCTTATTTGTACTGATGTTGGTACACCCATGCAGGAAGCCATGTTAAAGGAAGAGCTTCGCAACATGGAAAGATCAAAAAAGAGAGAAGGAGTGGACATGACGTATCTAAAAAATGTTATCTTAAAGCTTCTTGAAACAGGTACTGCAGAGAGTGACTAACAACCTACTGTTGTTCATCTCTTCTGTCTTATAAGGATGAGCATCAAGATAAAAATGATGTTAAAAGTCTGGTAATGTATTTATTTTGACAAATTTCTGTATAACAGGGGAGGTGGAGGCTCTGCTACCTGTAATAGCAATGCTTCTTCAATTCAGTCCTGAAGAGGTCAAATTCTCATTTTCTACTTGTAGATGCTTCATCATTTGGTCCATGTTTGGTCTATACCAGGCTGATACCATAAGCATTATATTGCAAATGCATAATGAACAAGTATATACTTAAATGGGCTCATGGATATGTCTAACTCATGTGTCACCGCTTTAATTCTGGAGTTGAAGTACACAATGAATAATTTTAGCATGTGATCCACATAAAATGCTTGAAACTGATCTCCAGTTTTGATTTTTTTTTTTTTCTCTTTTTGTAGTTATACATTTTACTATTTATATAGCCTAATGCCAAAATTATCAAAGATTCTCCAACAGCATTTCTGTGGCATTTGTTTATATATATTATTTTTCATGGTAATTAGCTGTTTGCTTTATGCAGATGCAGAAGTGTCAACGAGCCTACCTTGCCTCTACAGACGTTCCTCCCAGTACCACCCCGGCAAATGATTCTTCAGGAACAACTCTCTCTCTTTTCTCTAGATTCTCATTTTCATAGTTGCTAAATGAAAGCCAAACAAGAATTCTTTTCATTGCATGAGAATGATCTATAAATGACGACCATCTGCGACGTTGTTGGCTACGTGACTGCAGATTCAAAAGCAGAAGTGATAGTCACAAAAAATCCTGTGTTCTTTTGTAACAGTAGAACAATATTTCATGAAGTTGTTCTGAAAATGTAAACACCATTTACAAGTGACAATGATATACAGTGAATACCGGTGAGGATGAACAGTGTTGATACATTCTGCTGGAAATAGTCTGGAAGCTTGAAGCAATTTTTTTTTTTCCTTTTTCACCTTTTATTTTTCACAGTTCATTGTAGAAAAAGAGTGTTCGGAAGAACATTCGAAAGGAATTAACATTATCACGTTATTTATTCTTTGTATTAGAGTACATGGATTAACTACAAAACTCTTATTGCTGGTAGAACTGCACCGTTGATATCGCAAACGTGCTGCAATGTGCAAACGGCCACTCCCATGAATAATTTCTAAAAGAATGGCACGAAAGTTAGCGTTCGCAACGCAGAAAAGGGAGCTCTGAGATTTTTCTCACCGTCTGCTTCATGGACCCAGATGCATCCAGCACATGCTACATTCAATTCGCATGTTCTTTTGAGAGAAATGTAAGTGACCGTTTGTTTTCACGGTGAAAAGATTTCAAGTTGGTACAGGCTGGCGGTGGCGGTTGGGTAAGTTGCATATTCAATTTTTACTTGCGATGATCCAGTAACGAACAGTTATTTTTAATTTGGTTCCTTTCATTTGACTAGATTTGAAGTTACTCCATGAATGTTAGTTAATAAAGGTCCGCAAATATCATCATTCCACAACAACAAATTGATCAAATATCAGCACTATTGATTCAGCCAAATTATTCTCAATTATTTTTTATAAGAACGTAGCCAGAAAAATACTCAACTACCATACCACGTTAAAAAGCAACAAAAACATAAGTAAGACAGACAAGAGAAAAACCAAAATCCTACATATTTTTTTCTACTAAAAAAAAAGGACTCTGGATTCAAGCCACAGCCAAAGCCAATCAACAGCACTAAAGCCAAAATCAAGCATGCTTTGCCTGGAAATCCTTCATGAAAGCAACCAACTTCTCAACGCCAGCCAAAGGCATAGCATTATATATTGAAGCCCTCATTCCTCCAACTGACCTATGCCCCTTCAATTGCACCATCTTCTCCTTAGCAGCTTCCTTCACAAACTCAGCTTCCAAATCAGACTTCTCCAGAGTAAACGGCACATTCATGAATGACCTCACAGATTTCTCAACTGGGCATCTATAGAACCCGTTGCTTCCGTCAATGACGTTGTTTAACAATTCAGCCTTCTTCCTGTTCATCTTCTCAACTTCATTCAACCCACCCAATTCTAGCAAATACTCAAAAACTAATCCACACATATAGATACAATAACAAGGCGGTGTATTGTAAAGTGAATTGTTTTCATCGTGAATCTTATAATCCAACATCACAGGAGTCTTGTCTTGAGCATTTCCAAGCAGATCCTTCCTAACAATCACGATTGTGACCCCAGATGGCCCCACGTTTTTCTGAGCTCCAGCATAAATTACACCAAACCTGGTAACATCAACAGGCTTTGAACAAAAATTGGAAGACATATCAGCGACTAGAATACCAGTTGAATTCTTAGCCGACGGATACTCCTTAAACTCAACACCATGAATTGTCTCATTAGCACAAATATGCAAATACTTGGCATCTGGGTTTTGCTCCAAAGCGTCAAAATTTGGAATCTTTGTGTACTTTTCAGCTTTTCCAGACCAAATCACTTGTGGGTTGCAAAATTTTTGCGCTTCTTTAAAAGCTTTGTCACCCCACGACCCGGTGACGATATAATCGACCGGGTCATTAGGTGTACACAAGTTCAATGGAACGGCGGCGAACTGTGTCGTAGCGCCGCCTTGCAAGAACAAAACAGAATATTCTTGGGGAATATTCAAGAGGGCTCTAAGATCCGATTCAGCTTTTTCAATAATGGACTTGAATTCTTTACCTCTATGGCTCATTTCCATCACGCTCATGCCAGATCCGCGCCAGTTGTAAAGCTCCGATTGGGCCTTGAGTAGAACTTTCTCCGGGAGATTAGCGGGGCCCGCAGCGAAGTTGAAGACCCGGTCTTCTTGCCCGGATTGGATCTGGGCCGCCGTCCGATCTTGGGTTGGTGCTGATGCGGCGGAGCAGGTGACTGAAATGGCTCTTTTGGTGTTAAAAAAATTGATCTTTTTAAGGTTGGTGAAAGATGCGAGATTGTTTTTATTGAGTGGGTGGCTATTACGGTTCTGATCGATCTTGGGTTGGTGCTGATGCGGCGGAGCAGGTGACTGAAATGGCTCTTTTGGTGTTAAAAAAATTGATCTTTTTAAGGTTAGTGAAAGATGCGAGATTGTTTTTATTGAGTGGGTGGCTATTACGGTTCTGGAGAAACAGTGAGTGAGGTGATGATGTCGTCGTTGCCATGGCTTGGCAGCTGCTAGTTGAAAGAGAGAGAAGTGCCTTTATTTCTCTTTTCCTTTTTTTTTTTTTATTTTTTTCAAAAGTTGGCTTTTGGCGAGAAAGGCCTGAATCTGGTTAGGTATAAATAGCGGGAGATGTCTGCGTGGTTGGTGGGATTTCTGAAAGAAAAGAAACGATGTCGTTTTGCAAAGTTGATTGGTGGGATTTCTGAAAGAAAAGAAACGATGTCGTTTTGCAAAGTTGAATGTTGATGACATCAGTTAATTCCACAATTCACTTTTGATTTGCTCTTGCAAGTGACATCCATTATTAATTGTGACAAGTTAATTTTTTTTTTTTTAAAAAAAACCCCACACTTATATATATGCGGTGTAAAATAAAGGATTCCGTTAATCTAAAATTATTATATATATATATATAAATCATAAAAAAAGAAGAATTATTGTATCATCATTAAATAGTATTAGTTTCAATGGAACAGAGAGTTACAATGAGAAGAAAATACATACAAGTTCAATTGGAACATACAAGACAAGACAACAATGGCTGTAGAGCTATGAACAACCGGGCTGCAGGCCTAAAATAAAGATTCAAAGGTTTGCGTGTGCAACTGAACTGCAGTTGCGATATTATTTTTTTGACTCTTCCCCCTCCAACCCAATTAGGTAAAAGTTAGTTGTAGCTATACGTCTGTTATAGCTTAGTTTCCAAAAGAAATTGCGCCGGTTCAGATTTTGATATGTATCCAAACTTAGATGTGCAATACTTCCTGTGAACACCAGTGAGCTTCCCTGTTGCTGCTTTCTGGTGGAACCCAATCATAAGTGTTGCACACTCTCTGGAAGAGCACCAGCAAAATTGTTAATCGGAATACATACGTTCAGTAAGAGGAAAATTTTGCAAAGGCAGAAATTAACTCACAGGAGCTGATCTTCTGAGTAACCGCTATGCCATTGACATGTCTTACTCCATTGCTTGAACCCGTAGATGGTACATTGAGCTGCATAAATAGCAGTAGCTGCTAACAGAGATGGTGTGAACTTAAGCATCTCATACTCCACGAGGGAAAGCTCGATTAAGAAGAAGGACAGAAGCTGAAGCTGTTTTCCAGGTAATAATTTAGTTATTGTCATTATAAAATGATATTGCTGACTATAGTTACCTAAAAGGAATTCAAAAAACCAACTAACCTTCTTGTCCGATTGTGCAGCCTTGAGGAACCTTTGAATAAAAACATAAGGTGTTGGGACTGACATGTTAAATTGTAATGTGTTAAGCATTAATGATTCCTGCAGGTTGAGTGAAAAAAATGTATATTTGATTATTTTAACTTCAGATTTCACTGGCATCAACAACATTGATATGATATGAAAACAAAAGAAAATTACCATTTCTAGAACTTCTTTCCTAGTGTAAGCTTTATCAGATATAAGAATCAAATCCCCAACATCGGGAACAGAAACCTCTTCATACTTGCATGCCAAAAGCATGGCAACCAAACCGACCAACTGTAACTTCTTTCTAACCACTTGTTGCTGGGATAAAAATCGGTCTATGAGGTTAATAGATAGAAACAGAGTCTCGCTCATGAGATCAAACTTGTCATGGACCTGTGAATTAGACAAAAGAAACACAGTCATTCTGAGTTGACATTTTCAATTAGAATTCAAATTTGAAAAAAGAAAACAAAACCCAAGTTACCATTTAGAATGCATTGGTTGAATTAGAGAGCACTTTAATACCTCAATAAGCCAGTCAATTAGTATAGCCCTCATCTTCTCATTAATGTCAAATTGTTGAGTCATGTATTCGGGTGATACACAGCTAAAACTCTGCATATTACATGGAAATCAGTATTCCGTATTAGTCACAACAAATAAGCAATCAAATCTGGAATTTGCTGACTAGGTAACAAATTAAATTTGCCAGCATAATTATGAGACACTTGTCGAAAATGGTAGTCCAGAAAATAATAACCTTGAATGAACTCAGCATCTCATATGAGGATAAAACATCACGATTAGATGGAAATCTATATAGAGATGACATGAAGGCTTTACTGCAATTTATGGGGAAAATATTGGAAAACTCATTGGCCAGCCATTATTATGATTTATTTGTCCACGAAATATATATTTCAGCTTTTTCAAACGTCTATGTATTAGGTCAGTACACACCCTAATCACAAACCAGTTCCAAGAAAATTAGCTCTACAATTTTCGCCGCTTTCTTCTGGCATAGAGGGATACATGGAAATGAATTGCTAAGTACTAGATAATTTTGAAGAGTTTTTTTTTTCCTCAAGTAAACAAAAGGCACTAACGCACCAATTGTTCTTAATAATCGATCTAATAATTAATCATAACCAGGGTTAGCACTAAAATAAATCAGATTAAGAATCAATCAATATTAAGAGGAAGTTTGAAGTCGTCAAGGCTCCCTAAAAACTTTAAAACTTTAGTGAATCCATGACACCAAAAAGTAAACAAAAGGCACTAACGCACCAATTGTTCTTAATAATCGATCTAATAATTAATCATAACCAGGGTTAGCACTAAAATAAATTAGATTAAGAATCAATCAATATTAAGAGGAAGTTTGAAGTCGTCAAGGCTCCCTAAAAACTTTAAAACTTCAGTGAATCCATGACACCAAAAAGTTGCCCTAGTTGAACATTTGAATTGAAATACACAATAGCTGCACTGAAAATTCAAAATTAAAGGAAATGCAAGCAGATATTTACCTCCATTTTCCTATAATACGAAAACAAATCTTCGACATATTCAACAACTGCTAGTGGATTCTTTGCATCCCAGCTATCAATATCCACAATCGGTTCTTCCACTATGTCCTCCATTTCAATCTCCTCCTGGCAAATTTTAGCATTTGAATTATGAGTTTGCCAAAGTAGTCAGCACATTGCAAATAATTAGATTTCTTCAGGAGAAAGAGTGACAGATACCATTTGATCCACTTCATTTATGCTTTCTTCCGATTCCTCCAAAAACATTGGCTCTGGTTGGTCTGTGGGTGCCTTGTTAAATTCCTCCACATCAATGAATATACAATCTCCAAATTCATTTGTGTCTGACACCGATGTTTTTGGCTTCTTAGGTTCATGCACTGCCTCGGGGCAATGTTGTTGGTTGCATGCAATTTGGGCAGCAAACTTTCTGATGAAGGGCAAATTACAGGATTTCATTATAAATGAGGGTCATGTGATTTCATAAAAAATGACACCTCAAAGGAGGGTTTTGTTTCATTTCTCTTTCTTAAAGGAAGCAGATCCAAGTTTCAAAATTCAAATTTCTTCAACCAAAACATATCAAAAGGCAGAGAGAAAATTAAAGGGCCAAAATTAAACCTTGTAATGGGTCGATGCACTGGATCAAGCTCATTCTTTTCACAGACTGCATGGTTTCTGTGCCGAACAAAAAAAAAAAAGCAACTAAAATTACCTCCTAGAAAGCAACGGGTAACAGGAAAGCACGCAAATTTCTCATAACTAATAAATCTGACATTAAAAAAAAAGGGAGGGAAAAAGGGGAAATTAATTACTCAGAAAAGCCTCTCTTGTTAACAAGACAAGGATATGCTTCTGGTCCCACAACATTGTGACTAATGACACCTAAAGCTCTTCTGTTATTCTTAATCCCCTGCCCAAATTTGTTGCCACCCATTTGTAATCCCCCTTTCAAAGCAAAAACAAAATGTCAGATCTTAGAATCACAAGCCGTCTTCAATCTTACGTTTGCAGAAAGACTCACACAATACACTTCATTCATTTACCTTGGATACTTGTGGGTTTGGTGATATTGGGATTGTTCTCATCAGAGATAATACCCATTTTATTCATTTTCAGAAGAAACAATCCTCTAAAACAACGGCCCCTCCCCTCCTTCAAAAGAACATTTAAAGTGTTTAGACAAAATGGAGGAGAAAATAAAACAATGGATGCTTTGTCTGGATTTATTATTATTATTATTATTTTCAAAACCAACGGCTAGTGATAGGTGACCGTTGGATTAGAGTGCGGAGGCGATGACTTTGTCTTTGACTCTTTGTGTAAGTACAACGGTAACTTTGGTTTGCAATGCATGTGGCGTGCCGCATCTGATTTCAAATTATATTGAGTGTGATTGATGCTGCTATCAAATATCAATCATTTCATTGCTGGTTTTGTTTCGCTTTCCTGCGGTTTGTATTTTTACGGTGCGTCAGGTGCGGCACTAATACGACTTGTATTGTCTACCTACGCTCTCTGTAGGGCAGGGTACTCTAGGGTAGGGTCTACCGTCTACTACTATGTGCCGGTTCATCAAATACTTTATTACTTATTTCCTGCCGATTCAGCTCTTTTTTCTTTTTCTTTTCTTTTCTTTTCTTTTCTTAAACGTCTATTTCCATCGAATAAACAAATCAATCCTTTTTCTTTATCCGATTAATTGATCCAACAGAAATTTCTCTCAGGATTCCAACTTAAGTAACTAGTACAGTGTCTACCTACGCTCTCTGTAGGGCAGGGTACTCTAGGGTAGGGTCTACCGACTACTACTATGTGCCGGTTCATCAAATACTTTATTACTTATTTCCTGCCGATTCAGCTCTTTTTCCTTTTTCCTTTTTCCTTTTTCTTTTCTTTTCTTTTCTTAAACGTCTATTTCCATCGAATAAACAAATCAATCCTTTTTCTTTATCCGAATAATTGATCCAACAGAAATTTCTCTCAGGATTCCAACTTAAGTAACTAGTCAAATAAAGTTTTTTAGGCTACTCATCCAAGTCACTAGGAGCTGATATTGAGAACGAACAAGAATTTTGTGCATCTACAAGTTTTTTTTTTTTTTCCTTTTTTAAGCCAAAATGACTGATAGAAGCAGCAAGCAGGCAAAATGTCGAATACGAATATTATAAGCCTTGGATAATTACAAGTTTCTGTATCTGACTCTATGCCTTGTTCCTGTAGCAAAGAAAATAAATTCATTTAACAACATTACAAGCTCAATCACAAACAGGGAAACGACCTGGTTAGGACGGCCACAGTGGAAACCTCCAAAATAATCATGCCATTCTGAATCATCTCATAATCATACCTGGTTAATTTCAAATTGAATATGCATAAATCGCAAGACTATATTTGATGGTGAATGATTGCCCACTAATCTTTAGCAAATACTTAACAAGCAAAGATGCAATCACTTCTCTTTGAACAGACTAGACAATAAAAGTCCGTTCTTTTTTTTATCGTCTGCTCTCTTCTGTTTATCTGGCTTCTTATTAGTTCCCTCTGTTGATAATGAATGACGGTCTTTCTTCTCTAAGATCTTTACAGGATTCACCTATATCTCTTCTTCAGATGATTGACACGTCTTGGCCGCCTTCTGGGTTTCCTCACCAAGCTGCTGGCTCCCCTCTTTTGGAACCACCTCCTCATTAATAGATAACTCTTGGTCGAAGTGACAGGAATTCTCAATCCACTTGTGCTTCTCAGTTGTTCTCACCTTTAGTTCTTCGTCTGGTAATTGACAATTTTTGACCGCCTTATGGATTTCCTCAACCTCCTCTTTCGGAACCACATCCTCCTTGTTCATGGATAGCTCGTGGTTGATGCTGCTGAATTTCTTAGTCCACTTGCACTTTTTGGCTGTTTTTAGCTTTAGCTCAGCACTGGATGGTTGTAGACCACGTTTCCTATTTTTCTTGGCTAAATAATTCTCTACTGAATCTTCATGTAAGACCTCCGGCATCTCCTCCTCTCCCGCAACAAGCCCACCACTGATGGTTTTTAAAATAATTTTGCCAAGAACAAATCTTGTCTCCACCAGATTTCCCTTTCCAAGCATGTCATAGTCAATAATGTGACTCCTTTTTCCACTGTTGTAAGATTCAATACTATTCACCAGTACATCAAAAATTTGCTGAACATTTCTTTCAATTTTCTTGGATACAAATACCTGAAGAATAACATGTTCGTATTAGGAAGTAGACATCTAAAAAGCACACACAAGTCATGGCTGAGTATTAATTGGTGACAGCAGAGAACTTTTTTTCATTGAGTTTTAGGATATGAATTTCTATTTTTTTTCCCTCCATCTTTAAAAAAAATATAATGGAAAGACCCATTTTATGATATGACAGACAAAGTCCTTAGAAGAAAGGAATTTATGAAAACTCAGGGACATAGATAATAAAATATTATAGTGACTCAAGACCAAATTATATGAGATAATATGCTCTTACACAACCAGAGCTTGCCTTAGTCAAATCATTGACGCAGTCTTGCACTGAAAGAGCTAACTCAGTAACTTTTACGGCAAGTTGTTCATCGGATTCAATTTCAGAAAACCCAGAGATCTCAGGAACAAATTTCACTGGCTCTTTTGCACGATCTCTTGCAAATTTAACACCTTCCTTCCACTTTCCATGATACAGGACAGAAGCAAAAACCCACACTACAAAAGCATCTTGAGGGTCACTGACCAATGCTTGGTGAAATGACAACAGTCCTACCCTGTGCAATACACAAAACGAAGATCGGTTCCCATATTCCAAACACATAATCTTGATAGAAATTTAATGAAAATATTGTATGTCCACATCCAGATACGCTAGCAGTTCCCAGCTCATTCCCAGACCATAGGTTTGAACAAGTCAGAATGATTCATTTGATTACTATACAAGCCATTGATGCTGACACCTAACCACAGTCGATTTTCGGCATCTAAAGAGAATCATTAGATTATTTTTTATAGTCATGCAGTTGAGTTCTAAAAAGAAATTTCTAAACCTCCTTAACATTTTTCAAAATTGTCAAGCCACTGGTTCTGATGGCCAAGTTTATAATGATATTGGTAATGCACATATCATCAGATTAAGAATTTACAATTAAACAAAAAAGTTAAACATCTGACTCACCAGAGAGTATAATCAGAAGGTCGATCACAGGAAACCAGCTTATCCAAATTAAAAAATAATCTCTGCAAAAAGAAATGGAACTTTGACAAGCCAGAGCTAAGAGGACAAATGCGTGCTGTATATGTGTCCCATGCTAGAGGAGAATATATATTGTTTAAATTAGACACAATGTCATGACAAAAACGCCTAACAGCTTTTTCCATCTACCACTCATGGACTGAATCAAATTTTAACCATATTAGATTTTTCAGATATCCTTTTTTCATGTGTCATTCCCAACGTAGTTGAAAATTCTAGAATAAATCCACATTATTGCTTGATAATCTTGCAAAATATGTATTACCATTCTCCAACTCAAAATAATCACCAAAGATAGTCTTTCACGCAACCCAGTATTTCCCAAGCCTGCTACTCCATGGTTCAAATAATTTCAATGCAAGGGTTATCATCCCTACATCTATATGACATAAGGTAGGATCATCTTCATCATTAATATAGCTAGAAAGAGGGAAGAAATTATCTTTTCTGTACGGCAAAAGCTCACCATCAGCATCATAGGATTCTCAGCAGTTATTTTGCCAGCCTGTTGGTCAAGGTATGCTGCCTGCAATGCAAATCATACTAGGCATAAAGTTTAGTATTGACAGTACCATGAGTTACAGCATGGCAAGTTGGAAACCAAGAAACTACGAACATGGAATGGAAGTAAAATTTTGAGCAGGTTGTATCTGCGAAGCAAGCAGATTGAAGACTCAGCAGCACCATAGGACAGCATATAGTTCAATTCCATCATTATCCTGGACTGAATAAACAAAATCATATTTCGTAAGGGTATGAATAAATATGTTGTATAAGGATGATTTAACAGGATGAAGAAGGGATCACAGATTAAAACTTAAAAGAAAATATATGTCGTATGAGAATGATCAACAGGATGAAGAAGGGATCACAGATTAAAACTTAAAAGAATGTATATGTCGTGAATAATGAGAAGATAGGGAAATAGTTTTTCCATGTACATTAAATAAATAGAAAGAAATAGCAACGCCAAATCACCCACTAATCCAAACCAAGAATTTGAAATACCATAATATTCAAGTTCAAATAGTCTTATAATACCTTGTCAAGTCTCTCAATGGATGATGAAAGGCTATGCATTGCAGTATCAATATCCTTACAGAATGACAAGCCCAAACGAGCTGCAATTCTTAAGCCCCTCAAAATCCTAGCTGCAAGACAGGGTTAACATACAATTTTCGGTTAGGGTAGTTTTAATACCCATATTCAGCCAGTCAACTGAAATTCGTGGTGATTGAAAGCTGTACTTATAAAAGATGGAGGCACTTACCACAATCCTCTGTAAATGACAAATAAGCAGGAATCAATGTTCGCAGCTAATTCCAAATATCACCAAAGAAAATGGAGAAAAACAATTCTTAGCAAACTTCCAACAAGACAATAAAATAAAACTTCAAAAACTAATCAGAATTTTATCAACGAAGGCAGAGAGTTACCTTCAAGCACCTCAAGTCTGAAATTCCATTGGCATAGTCGTAGATTTTATTCAAAAAAGGGTCGAAAAATAAACTGCTTCCAAAAGGTCAAAAAACAATCTTTACTAAATGGCATCAAGTTGGATTGACACACATAATTCAAAGGCAAACCACTAATACAAGAATCATTAAGATTAATTTCTGGGAACAAATCATCAGAATAAATTCAAAAAATTATAAAGCACACCTATTAATTGTAAAGTCTCTGTGTATGCTGTTTCTCCAACGAACTAAGTCTATTTCATCACAGCCATATGGCATTTGAGATAACAGAATCGTCTCTTTTCCTTCACCATGCTTTGCCACAGTTTCAAAACTTGATACCTGTCAGAAAAATTCAATGAGTGTAAATACCTGATTCAAGATTGGGTAACACTAAGTTGTGGTTTGCATCTGGAATTTTATTGTTGAATGAAAGACAGCGAAGAAGCAATTAACATTATGAAATTGAGCAGCCAACCTCAATTACAGAACCTTTAATATGAACCCTACATATAGGGAATCGTCGCCCAATAATCTCAGAACGATGAAATTGCCTCCGAATCTGCAGTAAGAAATTGAAAAACCAACTGAAGACTTTGAAGCATTGTATTCACTAACACTTCATTTACTGCTAACATTCTGGAGAAAAAATATTGAAATAATGCCTCCAAACCTGTTTAAGATTAGCTGTTGTGATCACATCAAAATCTTTAGGCACTCTTCTGAGAAGTAAATCTCTCACACATCCACCAACTAAGTACGCCTGAAAGCCTGTTTATTTTGAAATAAGAGATTTTCAAGCAATACATAAGCTATTCGAATCTCATGCACACAGAGCTCAATGTGAAAATGGCACATGGTGGATAACATGCAACTGAATCAAATCAACAAGCACCAAAACAAAATGGGATAAAATGATTTATGCTTTAGCTTAGCACTCCAAATATTCCACAAAACATGCTTATACATGAATCCTACTAACTGTGAACAGCATCAACTACTCCAGCTAACGAAATTAAACATAAAGACCAGCTAAATGTACCTTGGCTTTTCAAAATTTTCAGTACAACCCATGAAGGTTGAGGAATCATTGCACGAGTTATTCCAAAGTTCCTCGAATCAACTGTTTTCCAATTCGACACATCAACTACATCATAAATACACCAAAATTAAGTCTCTTAAACAAACACATACATAAATACTTCCAACACAAAATACAGTTCAAATAACAAAAGGAAAAAAAAAATTATTTACATACCCTCCTGATTGAAAGAGTCGGAACACATTTCGCGGCACATTTGAGGCTCCAAAGTATGGTTGAATCTCTGTTTAAGCTAAATAAATAATAGATTACATAGTGTTTGAAGAATTGCCCCACAGAAAAATATATGTGTAATGTACGCAACATATGTTACCTGAATCTTTGTTAAGGATTTAAGCCGAGATAAAAGGCGATCTTTGGCTTGTAATAAGATTGCCATTAGAACAAATATTTCATAGCGCGCTCTTTAGAGCAATATACTATGTATTAGGCTATCAGCTAGAAGCCGGGTGACAAAGACGAGTTTATGCAAAGTAAAATTAAACTAGACTCGCTCTAGAGTGGTGACTCGTCACTGGCGTTATGGTGACCCGCCCGCACCCGCGTCTTACAAACCTATTGCTGTAGTAACTTGGCTGTGACCTATTTTTATCACTCACAGTCCCATCCCTGATCTTTCGCCGTTGATTTGAGCTTGAATTTGAGAGATAGAGATGATTGCGTGGGTCCCAATATTGTACGTGACCGACGTATGATCCATTGTGTGCCGTTTGATCCATGAGGCAGGGTTAACAAGCAATATTGCGTTTGCTTTTCTCTCGTAATTATGTTTTTTTATCCTTATTTCCTTCGTTTTAGCATCGCACGGGCATTTGTTTGTAATTAGTTAATATTAAGGGCGAGTTAAAAGTGTGTTTTTATTTTCATTTTATCAATTCTTTTAAAAAATCCAATTTTTAATTATTAATCTAAACGGCAATCTAATCTATTCCTACCACATGTGAGTACGATTAAAACTCAAATTTCATATTTTCAAAAAAAAATATTTACTCAATTATTTTGCACCCATTTAAAAAAAAATGGTTCATTTAAATATCGCATTTCGCATAGCCTTATACGTGGGTCTTATTTATCATCACGTGTCAGTAATATAATGAAAAAAATAATTCATTTAACACTTAAAATTTTGTAACAATTTTACGTCATGTGATATTTTATTAGTATCTCATCACAATAAATTACATAGGTGTGTTTGGAATTGAAGTTGGACAGCTGTAACTTGAAAGATACAATACTAAAATGTTTGATAAAATTAATTACTGTAACTTTCAAGCTATGTGTCACATGACTTTTTACTTGTATAATAGAAAATTTATTATATATTTGATAATTTTATCAAAATTATTATTTAAAATTTATATTTACTACATAAAATTAACTTTGATTTCATAGTTACAAATTTTTTTTTCCACAGCAACTGTAACTTAAAAAGGTAAAACACCTCAATCTTAAATAAGACCATAGTTAAGTTTAATAATAAATTTCATCCATCGTTACTTTTACCTAAGTTTGTATATGATGAGTTTAATTGATTTGATAACATAATATTAGAAAACTTATATTTAAAATAATTATATAATTTTTGTTATAAATATGAATTAACTAGTAACATTAAAAATTAAACAAATAAAAAATTATTTTAAATAAAAAAAATAACACAACCTTTACTCGAAGGGTAGATGTTATATTTTTCTAAGTAGTATTAAGATTCTAATTCTTATCATTCCGAATAAAATATTCAGTAATTTGATGATAGGATGAATTATTTATTCAATAAATAAGTACGACATTAACACTTTGATGAAAATATTAAGACATTATTAATTTCAAAAAATATAAAATTATTGTTATTTAAAAATAAACTGTTAGTTGAAATCACACACTATGTCAACCAAAAAAATAAAATAATAAAATAAAATATTCTTAAATATTATATATTTAAAAATTTATTTATTTATTTTTTATTATTATTTTATGTGAGAGTAAGGAAGCTCATTTATTTACTTTTTTCCAATTAAACGCGCTCGTCAATATAAGCTTATGAATTGATTTATTTATTAAAAATAAATCATATATAATCTGTCTTCAAAACCAAAAACAAAAAAACAAAAAAATAATAGATAATTTGAACGGAAGGTCAAACATCAATCTCAAAAAGGATCCGTAGCTGGAGGCCCATAAGAAAAATACAGATAGTACAAAAGCCCAATGGAAACAAGGCAGGGCTGTAAAAGAGCAGACCAGTAACGCGTACCACAAGCGCGTGGAGAGACAACAAAATCTCCAATCGGTCGAATTCGAAGATGGAACAACTAGACCAGTCACCTGGTGTCTCGAGAGAGTAACGCAAACGTGCGCCTCTAAGATCGTTTAACTGACCTCCGGATTCTTCATTCACCACAACCAACAAACAGACAACTTTTGTTGTACCGTCTTAGGTGGGTTAAGTTTTACTTAAAACTAAACTCTCTCTCTCTCACACGCGATTCCCTCATACATACAAATTTCGTTTTTTTTTTTCCTCTCTTTCTATGATCCGATTTCGATTTATTAATATATACGAATATAGAAATAAATAAATAAATATTTTTTAAAGGGTTAGGGTTTCGTAAATTTGATCGATCGGCTTGCTTTTTGTTTTATTTATTTTCAAATTTATTGGATTCGTTGGGCCTCCGGCAGGGATGGGGGCTGGAGATGAGGTAAGCGAATCGAGCGGAGGAGAGGGAGTAAAGGTGAATATCCGATGCTCGAACGGCACAAAATTTTCGGTGGATATCGATCTGGAATCCAGCGTTGAAACATTCAAAGCGGCGTTGGCGGAAAAGTGCGAGGTTCCGCCTCAGCAACAGCGGTTGATTTATAAAGGTCGGATCTTGAAGGACGATCAAACCCTCAAAAGCTATGGTACGATACAACTAATAATTCCGTCATTTTTCTAATTTTTAATTTTTTATTAGTTCCGTCATTTTTTTTCCTTATTTCGTTTTCTTTTCTGGATTTACTGGAGTTTATTTTTTTGATTAAGGGTTGGGTGCCTAATTTGTGGTTGGTTTTATGGTTATGATCTGATTTTGGGGATTTTAAACTTTTAACTTTTCGTTGAATTGCTTTAACAACGATTAACCTTGTGGGAAAAATTTACAAATGGTCTTCGGTAACCCTAGACTCATGTTTATGGCCCCATTTAGTTTGCGATTGAGGCTTACTTGAGTCCGATGAGGATTTTTGGAGTCGCAAGTCTAGCTTTCGCGTTGACTTCTACATTTTTTTTTTTGGTAGGAGGGAAATGGGGAGGGAAGAAATCCAGATTGAAAGTGAAAAGGATAGAAGAGAGATTGTTTTCTATTTTTGGTAGGACAAGAAGATAAAATAGGAAGGTGTGACGAAGAAATGTTGCGCTAACATAAGTATGCAAACTTGGTTTTTCCACGAATGGGTTGGAGACTGACTAGAAAAGCAAGTCCCATTAAAGGGAGAGGACCTCTTTTAACTTTTACGCCTGTCCTATCTATGGTTAACAAACATGGGTAAACATGTAGAACTACAACATAACAGGTTTAATGGTAAAACCAACCACGCAGATGGAGAGATACATGGGCTATCTACTGTAATTTCTTCCTTTCCTCTTTATTCTTCCATTTCCATCTCTTTTCCTTACATTCTAGCAATCATAATTGCTTATTATTGTTACTGTTGTGTGGCCTTTTTCTATTTGGTGTTGGTGGGAGAGAGTGATGGGGTGGATTAGGACACGGTTTACTGGTAATAAGTAGATAACAATGTATCATATGAACTTATTAGAGGTGTCATTTTTGGGAGTATGGTTCTCATCTTGGCTGGCTTTCAAGCACTACTTTCTGTTATGCTTATTATTCTGCAATGTTTTTGTTGCCTTCTTGCTCCATTGTTTTGGATTTGTGTCAGAATATTGTTGGTATAGTTTTCACTGCTATTATATTTTCTGTAGAATCATATTACATACCCTTTTACGGGAGCCCTCTTTGTAGCATGTGCAACATAGATCTTTATGGTATTCTAAGTTTACTTGATGATGCTTATTGAATTATTGAAGCTTAGCCAGAGAAAACTTAGTAGAATTAAGGAAGAACTGCTTGCTGAATGTTGTGGCCACTCCTTTTTTATTTTCATGGTTAGGTTTGGAGGCAGATCACACTGTGCACTTGGTTCGTGGTTTTGCACCTGCTGCATCTACAAACAATGCTGCGCCAACCGACTCTGGAGGTTCAACTACTACTCCAAACAGCACAAGGCCTGTGAGTACTAATGAAGGTGATGCTCTTGGAGGAGCTGGTCTTGGAGCTTCTCTGTTTCCTGGACTTGGCATCAATGGTTTAGGTGGCAGTGGAGGTGGTTTGTTTGGAGCTGGACTTCCAGAATTTGAACAAGTGCAGCAACAACTGACCCGGAACCCCAACATTATGAGAGAGATCATGAATATGCCCGTCGTGCAGAATCTTATGAATAACCCTGAGATAATGCGAAACTTGATAATGAACAATCCTCAAATGCGTGAAATTATTGATCGAAACCCTGAGCTAGCACACATACTTAATGACCCTAGCACTCTGCGTCAGACACTTGAAGCTGCAAGAAATCCGGAGCTCATGCGTGAAATGATGCGTAATACTGATAGAGCAATGAGCAATATTGAATCTTCTCCTGAGGGATTTAATATGCTGAGGCGCATGTATGAAACTGTGCAAGAGCCATTTCTTAATGCTACCTCTATGGCTGGGAATGCTGGAAATGACAACTCAAACCCATTTGCAGCTCTTTTGGGTACTCAGGGTGGAAACCAAGCCAGAGAAGGATCGAATAACCCATCTACCACTACGTCTGAATCTACCACTGGTTCTCCTGCTCCAAACACTAACCCACTTCCTAATCCTTGGATGGCTGCTGGAAGTAAGCTTCTGATCTTTTTTATTGTCTTCTTTGTGATGTTATGGGTTTTCAGTATATTATACCTAGGTATTATCTTCATGGTGGTTTGGTGCTGATGTAGTATGGTCTTTTATATATATAACCTTCCTGAATACTTTTCGGACCTGTGTGAATGAGGTTTCAGCTACAAATTTGTTACTCTGGCCTAAAGAGGATTTTTACGTTGGTTTTTGACAGATCCCTGTGTTGACTAAAGTTTTTTGCTCGAACTTGAACTGGTTTTCGATTTTACAGTTTCAAGTTGACAATTCTTTTTCTTTTCTCTTTTTTCAAGTTTATCTGTTTCTTGTTTAAAAATAATGATAAAATACATTTATTAATTGTTCAAAATTTAACAGCTGGAGGTGCTCAAACTAACACCACAAGGTCAAGTTCCCTTGGGGATGCTAGGCCACAGACACCTGCTGGAATAGCTGGACTTAGTTCCCCTGGTTTTGAAGACATTTTCGGTGCAATGCAGGACACCAATTCACTGAACCAGATGTTGCAAAATCCAGCTGTCACACAAATGATGCAAAGCCTTCTCTCCAATCCCCAGTACATGAACCAGGTATTAATTTTTTATGTTCTGATAAAAGTTGTTCAGGGTGATAGATTTTGTTTCTAACTTTTCCATGTTTCAGATTCTTGGACTTAATCCACAGCTGCGCAGCATGGTTGATTCCAATTCTCAACTGAGAGAAATGATACAAAATCCTGAATTTCTTCGTCAGTTGACTAATCCTGAGACGATGCAGGTACATTTACATAGTTATTGAGCCACTTTTTAACATTTTCTCCTCTCATTCTATCCTCTTATTTCCCATCCATTTCTCCTCTCCTCTCTCTCCCTTTTTTTTTTTGGGGGGGGGGGGGGGGGATTTGGGGGGGGGGGGGGGGAGAAACTGTAAATTGTATTAAAGATGAAGAATCATTACAAGGAGAGAACCAGCTGTCCGCTAAGAAAGCAAAATAATGGAAACTTTTCTGTACTATATAAAAATACGCCAATCACCCCTCTACGAAACTAGACTGGCCTAGACACCTATCTGAAAATTCTTCCAGCCTAGATGAATGAAGAAAAAAGAAGAATCTTGGAACTCCTTAGAAATTGAAGCCCACGGCAATGCTAGAACATGGACCCTATCTCACAATTCTTTAATGTTATCCGCATCTTTCCCTTAAAAAATAAGTACATTTTTTTTCCTGCCACATTACCCAAAACAGACCTGCCACAGCACAGTTCCAGAGAATTGTGACCTTTTGTCCCTTTACCAAAAGAGAAGGAATTCTCCATAAGAATAGAGTCACAAGAACCCAGTATGACCTACAAAATGTTAGCCTCTTTGCAAAACCTATCCCACAAGTTTGAGGTCACAAGACTGACCCACATCCATTTCTCCCTTTTGCTCACGGAATTATCTGCATGGTTCAGTACACCTAAACATCTTTGTTACACACCTTACCCACCACCATACATGTGTGGTGCTGACTTGGAATTGCGTATAATGAAAATTTTCCTGTGCAAGCTGTGTTTCCTATGTGAACTTCCTTTACACGCCACACCAGCAATTGGTTGTTTACCTATAGTTGATTTTGGATTTATATGTTTGAACTGTGAAGTAGTGCATTTAATGTTTGCTTTGGTAAGGATGACTTATGAATGGCTTGTGGTTTCTCTCTCTTGCAGCAAATGGTGACTTTGCAGCAATTTCTCTTGACTCAACTTGGTCGGGCACAGTCAACGCAGTAAGCAGTGGCATCAATTCTTTTCTTGGTTTTTTCTTGCATGTTTGGAAGGCTTTTGAGTTGAACTGCATTTAACTGATAAGGAGCCTCCAAATAATGTCTGAAGTTTCTATACTTCTCTAACTAAAATATTCTTCTATGATACTATGGCAGATTTTATCTAGTTGATTCCTCTGGGTTATAAGTTGTTGCTATAACTACAAGTAGTTAGGATATGAAAAATCAACTTGTCTAAGAAATTGGGTTTTGAGTTTCTGGTTCATCTTTTTGTTTATCTGTGGGTAATAATAAATTTTGGATAGTTAGCTCATCAAAGCCTTTATAGGATTTAGATCAGTATGCACCTACGTTTAGGTTATTTCCAGCTGTGAATTGTAGCAATATCCGATCACAAAGAAAGGAGAAAGTCGGATTGGATTATGTCTACCTTCCAGGTGTCCTTTACTGGAGCCTTTATTAGGGGGTAGGTACAGATAAACAACCACACTTTTTGCCCTGTACCCGTGGTGAAACTATTCCAAAATGTTCAACCTAAGAGTTTGTTTAAGTGGCTTGGTTATCAATTTAGCTGCCATGCCAATTTTTCAATTAGGTTGATTGTAATTATTGTATTTTGAGTTACTGTTATTATATTGATTTTTGCTTATGGTTTCAACTAAATTTGGTGCTCTCTTGCAGGCAACCAGGCCAGACTGGTGGAGGCACAGGTATTGGATTCATCATCCATATTGTTTTTCTCTATTTTTCCTTTTGTTGGAATTATTTTTTACTACAATTTTGAAGATGTTGAAACCGAATGGCATTCCATACCGTAGTTTCATTGCTTCAGTTGAACATCTTTCGGTAAAATGAGGTTGTGAAAATCTTTCTCCATGCTTATTCTTCTGCGGTAGTAGAAATCTTAATTCCCTTATAATGGTAAGGAGTTTGATGAGAATTCTTACACTAATAAGACACTGAATTTAGGGTACATTTGACACATTGAATTGCATTGTAGCGCTTTAGCTGTATTGCATTAAGTTATAATGCAATACCATGTTTAGTGTTTATGGACTGTATTATATATAATATTATTTTGTAGTATTATTTTATATTAAAATTATTTAAACTTATTAATATTCTAATATTATATTATGAATTTTTGAAATTAGTTATTAAATAATCATTTTTATATATTAATTTTTATAATATGAAAAAATGTAATAACTTAAAGTATTATAATATTATTATATAATTTATTTTTATATATTAGTTATTAGGGCAAAACTATGGTACCACAATGGTACCATACCACAGCTGGATCCAGCCTACAGTGGTCATAAGAGTTGGATCCAATGGCCAGATTCAGCTGTGGTATGGTACCACTATGGTACCATAGTTGGACCCTAGTTATTATGATATAAATGATCATCTAAATATATATATATATATAATATCATTTTTTTATAAATAAAATAAAAAATGTAATATAAATAATTATTTAAATTTAATTGAATTAGTTTTTATTTATTAGTGTTGAATATAATTGTTTCATTTAAATTTCGTATTTTAGTAAATAATTAAGATACTTTTTACATTTTTATAGTAAAATTATTTTATGTAATAAAAGTAAAAAAAAATTTATCGTTTATTTGTTTAATATTTAGGTTTATTAATATTTTGTATTTTATATTATTATTTAAATTTTATTTAAATGTAAATATAAATTAATATGTAATAAATTTTAATTTATTATAAATTATTGAATAATAAAAGTGATTAGAAGTTAAAATATGAACAGTGTTTGAATGCAATACAGCCCCAAGTCCTACACTCCATGGGATTATTTTATGCTCCTTTCATTGCACTAGCCACATTTGTAATGCAGTGCAATGCAACTAGGAATTGCAGCCAAACATGGGTTAGCATAAGAACAGTGTTTTTAATGCAATACAATATAATTTAATTCAAGCTTTCAAACGCACCCTTAATGAAATATCTTTGAATAATTCATTATATAACAAGGAAGGTTTGAGCATGCATGTGCTTTGTTATTTTGTTGAGGGAGGGCATCATAAAGATCCCTCCTAATGAATTTCAATCTTCTTTATACACACTGTTGATATTCCCTTTATGGTATCATTATGTTAGTGTCCTGATATTTATGCTGACAATGGGCGGCCTTTCTATTTACTAATGTGAAACTTATCTGTAGGGACTCCTAACATGGGGTTGGAGATGTTAATGAACATGTTTGGTGGACTTGGGGCTGGCAGCCTAGCTGTTCCTAACAGATCTGATGGTTGCTACTCGCATCCTCATTTATCGTTTACTAATCTTTGTTTCCATTTAACTGATTTTATTTTTTTTCGTCTTCAGTGCCTCCAGAGCAATTATATGCCACCCAGTTGTCACAACTTCAAGAAATGGGTTTCTTTGATACACAAGAAAATATACGGGCTTTAATTGCAACTGCTGGAAATGTCCATGCTGCAGTGGAGCGACTCTTGGGGAATTCTGGTCAGTAGGTTGCTGTCAATGTTTAATATCACCTGGTTAGTGCCGTGATAAGGACTGGTGGGGATCAATCGGTTGAACTGGAGTCATATTCAAAGCCCATTTTGGGTATGAATAATTTTAGTTATATATCATAGTAAGGGCTGAAAACTTGTCTGTGTACTTGCTCTCTTTCTAGAGAGTTCTGTCGGACCTGAGTGTCACTGTACATACTCGGTATTAAGATTTGTCATATGAATTGTTTGGAAAATTTATTATCTTAAGGAATGCATGACATTTTTTTTATGATAATTGTGTCATGTAACTGCTGCTTGGTATTTGACGTAGCGGGTCGTTTTAATTCACAAGTTTGTCGGTCCCAGTTGAACCTGAAAGGAGAAGTGAAAAAGAAACAAGGAGCTTATGTTGATTTTTTTGCTATAATTTTTTATTTTTTTTGTTACATAGGGTTTTGGAGCGAGTTCCACGCTTCGATTCAGATTCAGCAAAAAAAAAATTGAATAAAAGTCCAGAACATTAAGTTCGTGGTGTGGTTTAGAGGTAGTTCCATGCTTCGATTCAGATTCAGCAAAAAAATTTGAGTGAAGTCCCGAACATTAAGTTGGTGGTGTCGTTTGGTGATTGTGGTTGTGTAATGGTTCACGATGGTGAACAGAAGTTGGATATAGCAGGGAGGAAGATGTCAAATAGAGTTGCAAAGTCATCTTCTTTCTTTCTCATTTAATTCTGTGTCAGATTGGAGATTGGAGATTGGAGATTGGAGGATGCAAAAATATAAATCATATACAGTACCAACTCTCCTATACATTTGCAAAAAAAAAAAAAAAAATTTGACGTGAACAATTAATTTAAAAAAAGAAAAGAAAAATAAGCTATTACCCAAGTAAAACGAAATTCAAGAGTGTTTTAAAACCATAGCAATTTGTTTTTGAGCAAAATCCATTCACAATGCTTCGACTGGGTTACCATTAGGAGATAGTTTGGAAAAAGGGGGGAAAAGAGAAAAAGCTTCGGCCAGGACCGGTCTCTATTTTTTTTAAAATATAAATTTATAAGTTAAAATTTGAAAAATAATAAAAACTAAAAAAAACTTAAATCTCTAATTCATAAATAATGATTGAAAAAACTTAAAATTACAATGCTAAAGTCTCTCTTAAGCCTTAATTAATTAAGAGGGTGCTTGAATTGAACAATTCAGTAATAAAATTAAATATGTAAAATTTTATTTGCTTCTTTTTTTATTTTTGAAATTTCTTTTTTACTGTTGATTATAACAACTTCTTAATTATTACTTCATGATAAGTTTATAATAATTAAAAAATATATGAAAACTTATTCAATCTTTGTAGTTTTCTTAACATGGGCTTGGGCTTTTGCTTAGAAAAGTTCAGCCCCACCCATCAATTTACCATCCCTATTACAGAGAATGAAATTTGGAATTTATGCGCATACTTTTCTTTTAATTTTTTAATTGATTATAACGTAATTTACGTAATTATGTTGTCATTGCAAACAGCAAAGTACTATCAACAAAAACTGGGCATGATGGCGGGAAAAAAAATTGACAATTAAAGTCAAATTTTTGTTGTTGAGGACAAAATAGTTACTTTTACAAGTCAAATGGAGGAGGCGAGGACTGTAATTGATGTAAAAATAACAACGGATTTAACGTCCTTTTCAAGATTTAAGTGTAAGGGGGGGTGCATTCGTGCTTTTGATAAAAGTTAAAAGGTGTTCTCTACCCAACCAAATAAAAACGAAAACAGAAGAGAGAACAAATTTTTGGCATGTCATGTCGTTTATACTTAAAGAAAGAACATATATAAATGACATGCTGTAACAATCCTACTCTTGAGTATGAATTGTATCTATCAATTTAAGGAATTTGTATGACATGATGTCTACAGTTTAAGAGGTTAAAGCCTATCAGATCCGTCTCTAGAGTATTGCGAGGCCTTAATTGAAATTTTCTTATGAGATTTCTTTACTTTCAATAACCACAATATTTAAAAGAAACATCAAACAATTAAAAATTATTAAGGGTGTGGCTAAATTACAACCCGATCAATGCATGATTACGCATATATATTCTGAGTTTAATGAATAATTTATTTATTTAAAAAAAAACAACAAAATATCTATCCTTATTAACTAAGTAGTATCCACAGAAGAATGACAAGGACCATCATGTCATGGTAAGTTTTGAATCTGATTAAGTTATGAAACTTGATTATTATCTATTAAAAAATTTATAGGACTTATTTTTTTTAAACCAATTTAATTTAATATTTTTAATGCGGTACATACATTCAGTTTTTCTTTTATTTTCTTTTTGAAAAAAACTTTTCCCCAAGGCATATGTATCTGTGTGTGTGTGTGTGTGTATCGGCTTTTGTTCTAACATCGATCATCTAGCAATTAACTTAACTGATACCATTATCGGCAAATATTATACATCACGCTCGTATCATCTCTAATCCAGATTTCACTTTGCAGCGACTGTTTTCTAATTAATGGGTATAAGTTTTCCAAAAACAAAAATGAAATGAGAATGAGATATAAATTTTAGATGTGCATATGCCATATGGTGTGTGTGTATATATGTATGTCTATTAATTAATTAATAGAGTATGTTAAATCTAATGTATAGACAATGATAATAGAGATAGACATAATTTTAAAAAAAGCAGTATATATATTTGCAATATAAAAATAATTATATAACTATATGAAAACAAATTTCTTAAGACGAGATTTAAAGAAATTATAATTTATTACAATGTGAAGTTTATTTTTATTTATAATTGGTCCAAGTTGATGTTAAGATTTTTTTTATGACTAAATAGAAGTTTTTTTCTACATAGAGTGTCACTGCAAAGAGGATTTGCAGTATGTGTTCTATGTTGAATATCAAGTAGTAGTAGTAGTAGTAATTATAATAACAATAATAGAAGCAAAATGTCAAATTTCGGTAACATACGTATGAATCAAGTTTACGTCAAAGCATCCAAGAAATGCATCTCTTGGAAACTAATCACACGAATTTGTAAACTTTTTACGTGAAGGGTTGCAATACTTGTCACTCTAATCTCAAAATAATTTGGCACGTTAGGGTTAAAGCTGAAAGGTCGTATCATTTCAAATAAACGAAAAATTCCACGGTTAACCGAACATAACCGTCGTGATTCATAACGATTCGTGCATTATATAAGTGTCCCTCGGGGGGTTGTTCTTGAACCCTGCAACACACACAGTCATCGAATCCACAGTCTTCCACAGTTGCGTACATCATCTTTCGATTCCATTTCTAGAAGCTCACATGGCCAGCCCAGGGAAATCCCCAGAGAAGCAGCAAGGCACCTCCCAAAGGCAGGAAACTGGCCAAGGCAGTGCATCTCGATCCCCTTCTCCAGCCGCAGAGAGTAATGTTCCTCCACCACAACCACAGGAAGTCCAAGTCGAAGGAGGGCCGGATACAGTTACCGTTGCTGTTACTGGTACTCAAACGAGGCCAGAAGAAGGTGGAGTGTCTGCTCCCCCTCCTGCTGTTGTCGCAAGTACTGGTACCATTACTACTATTGTCCCTGGTGAAGGCACCTCCTCCTCCAGGAAAAGAGACCGTGGTGAGGCTGGTGGGTCCAGTAGTGAAGCCGCCGCCGCCGCTGGGGAGAGGAGGCAGAAGAGGAGAGCAGAGTTGGTTGAAGTTCCGAGGGGCCCACCCGTTTGTTATGTATGTAATAGGGCTTTCCAGTCATGGAAGGCTGTTTTTGGACATATGCGTGCTCACAAGGTCGGGGAGGAGCGTGCCACGTCTGGCGCCTTTCCTCCCCCGGTTTTCACTCCGCCGGGCTCACCCGAAAGGGAACAGCAAGCTTTGCAGGAGGAGTTGGCTCCAACTCTTCTCAACATTGCTCAAGAGGTTCTAAGTAGGTCTACTACTGGTCAAGACACTGCTGCCGCTTCGTCCTCTGTCCCTCGTCCTCGTCCTCACATTGATCTGAACGAGCCACAACTCCCAATAAGTCCTTCTCCTTCTCCTTCTCCATCTGCTGAACCTGATCAACCTGCTGCTGAACCATCTTCCCCGTCCTCGGGCAGTGACAGGCTTGATCTCAATAGGCCTCCCAAGAACGGCGGAGACCAAGGAGATAAGAATTGATGCTGGGGATCATGGAGGTTGAAGTTGCTGCATGCCGCGGTCGTTTTTACTACATATTTTTAAGTTTATTTTTATTTGTTTTAATTTGTGGACTGCCTTTAATTCTACTATATAGTTTCTGTTTCCGAATAGTATTGAACTGAATGAGATGAGATGTACTCTGGGCTTGTAATGATTGGTTTATTATATATATATATATATATATATATATAAATAAATAAAGGTAGGCAGGTTAAGTTAAATGCTTTGCGTTTTTGCTACTCTTTTTTATTTTCACCTACATAAAGTGCGTGTTTGTTAATTCGCGCTTTCAAACAGCAAGAGATCCCATGCATGTCTTTTGACGAGGTTTAATTGTTCAGTTTCTTACATGGCCCGTCTCTTACGTCATTATCAATCGTCTCAGGACTCGATGATGATGGTGCGTCATCATCAAGCAGATGCAGTCACATGTAACTCCAGAAAGGCCAACGGCTTGTTACCTTAAAAAGTGGCAAAAGTTTCAGGTCCACGGTGGCCGAAGCGGCGGGGGCATCTACGTTGAGCGTGAGCCGCCCCAACTTCACGCTCTTATATATGAATCTTGCTCCTGACCTGACCGCATCTGCTATATCTGGCCATCATCTGGGGTTGAACTAAGGAACCGATTGTATGCTAACTAATGGACGACGTTTTTATTTGAACTCCCCTACTCATAACTATAATTAATGTTGGTTTCGTGGCCACTAATATATGTATTATTATTATTTTATTATTCTTGATTTACTGTCTGTTTTGTGTAGGCCACGTCTGTCGTCAGATAAAATACGCTTCATTTTTCCTCTATATTATACGAGTAATCAATCACATTTTTATATAGACCCACACTAAAAATAACAAGCAGTAAATGGGTGCCACGTATAAATTACTGAACCCTTGACGCGGGCAAAGTCGTCCTGCAAAGTTTCAGTAAATCGGTTGAAAAATAATATTCCGCCCAAAGTTCTCGTTACAGTTTGAAAATAGCACCCACACGCACACACAAACACAAACAACAGCCTTGAGCAGATCTCATTCTAAAAAATTCGCGATCTCCGTTCAGGTAACAAAACAGCAGCTGTTTGATTGCACGAGAAAGTGAAAGTAAAGACAAACTGAACTAAATGTCAGATTTTGTTTTTCTACTGAATTAGATTTGCGATAAATAATATGATGGAGAGGGCAGAGTCGGGACAGAAGCTGTATACTCGTATGCGACTATGGGAGTTTCCGGATCAGTTCGTCGTGGAGCCCACCGACGGCTCCAGCGGCTCGGCTTTGGCAATCAGCCGCGCCGATGGCTCCATGAATCTGATTCATGAAGTTCCTGAATGTTCTATCCTTCGAGTTCCTAAAATTCGCACTATTTTTGGCGTCGTTGGCGTGCTTAAGCTTTTGGCAGGTTTATTTTTGTTCATATATATATACACATTTTTTGTGTATCGTTTTGTTGATGATAAGATTTATTCATTTATTTTACTTTTTTATGTGAAAAGGAGGACAATTTGATGTGTAAGTGTAATTATTATTAAGCTTTGATTGTTTGTTTGTATGTATGTATGTTATTAGGGTCGTATTTGATAGTAATAACGGAGCGTGAATGTGTTGGATCGTATTTGGGGCATCCTATCTATAAAGTTGCATCTTTGAAGATTCTTCCATGCGATCATTCTCTTAATAATTCCTCTGCAGAACAGGTCAGTTTACCGCTGCTGCTGATTTACTCTGGCCTTTGTGTGTATCCCAATTAGAATATTTCTTGAATTTTGGATGCTAAAAATTTGGCAGAAAAAGGTGGAGGCTGAGTTTTCTCGTCTGCTAAAGCTTGCTGAGAGGACTCCTGGTCTGTATTTCTCATACGACACCAATTTAACACTCAGGTGAACTGTTTTTCTGCATTTATGGAATACTTTTCGCTCTCTATTTAGATTTTGATCATCGTGTTGATGTTACAGTGTACAGCGATTGAATACTTTGGGTGATGAATCTAAATTGCTTCCTCTTTGGAGACAGGTAAGCTTTGTTGTTTGGGGCCTTTTTTTTTTTTTTCCTTTTTCATTTTTGCCGATACCTATGGTTATAAATCTCCATGTTTGAGATGTTCAAGTTTCGTCAATGTCTCCTTGTGATTGATGTGTAGAAAACTAGAACTTTTGTTTATGTTGCTATTATCTGCTACAGGCGGAACCTAGATTTCTCTGGAACAATTATTTGATGGAAGCGCTCATAGATAACAAGGTGAGATTGTGTCGCATATGTTATTTCTATTTTAACTTGCTTATTTCTTACTTTCTTTGAACATCTGCATTTAGAATTTGCTAATAATTTCTTATGCATCCTCCTGCAGCTTGATCCTTTCTTACTACCTGTTATACAAGGGAGTATCCTTATGACATTACTTGCTTCAGCCTTCTGCCCCTGTAAGATGGAAATATATATTTTTTGTTCAGCTATTGCATGGACATTGTGTTCTGCTTTTCCCCCTAATTGTCTTTCTACTTGAGGTGCTTCCTTAACTGATCACTAGGTTTTCATCATTTTCAAACTGCCATTGGAAGAGACATTATTGATGTTACTCTCATTGCCAGGAGATGCACTAGGAGAAATGGTATTGAAAGCTAGAATGACATCTTCAGTTCTAATAACCTCTTGCTCTGATATGTTTACTTTATATTTTTGTCCTCCTTTCTTTACAAATATTTGCTTATTGATATACTGTTTAGTGGAGGAATTGGCTGAGGTGAAAGCATCTAGCCTCATGCTGCCTTGTTGCCCCAATATATCACCATTTAATTGTCTAGTGCTTTTAACTTTAGCATCAAGAATTGGGTTTATATTTTCATTCTAACACAGTTAAAGAGTAATTTGAAAATCAGGGACACGGATGTGGAGAAGAGGTGCTGATTCTGATGGGTATGTTGCTAACTTTGTGGAGACTGAACAGGTTGTACAGATGAATGGGTTTATGGCATCATTTGTTCAGGTTACCTTTTTATGAACCCTTCAACTGTGCATTATACTCATATAGATCTTCATCATCACTGTATCATTTTATTTATTATTTTTATTTCATTTTTCAGGTTCGAGGGTCGATTCCATTTCTCTGGGAGCAAACTGTTGATTTGACATATAAGCCTAAATTTGAGATTTTGAGAGCTGAGGAAGCTGTGAGTACTGCTTGTTATTTGTATTGCATTGTTTTGTACCATACTAAACCTTTCTGCTTGGAATAAGTTTTGATGTACTCTATATCATGCAGCCTCGAGTAGTAGAGCGACATTTTCTTGATTTAAGAAAAAAATATGGCAATGTTTTGGCTGTTGATCTTGTCAACAAGGTGCATATTCTTCTCGCTATGTTGTTAACTTTAGGGGCTTACCTGATATTTGTAATTCTTACTACCTGCTGATATGCACCCACCCAATTACTAAGTGAGCATTTATTATGTGGCAAGATATCAAATTAAAAGCTTATAGGAAACATGCGCTGTGCAGCCCATGCACTTTTATCTGTTGTATCTGCATGCGTATTTGCAGTACCAACTGAGCTATTCATCATTATTGTGCCACTTGCTCTTTTCAGCATGGAGGTGAGGGACGGTTGTGTGAAAACTTTGGAAATGCAATGCAAAATGTTGCTAGTGATGATATAAGGTAGAGTGTCTTCCTTCTAACCTTTTTCTTTAAATAAAATTTCTTTCATCTAATGCAAACACCTACTGGTACTGTAGATATCTCCACTTTGATTTTCATCGTATTTGCGGGCACGTTCATTTTGAGCGTCTCTCTATCCTCTTTGAGCAAATTGAGGATTTTCTCGAGAAAAATGGGTAGGTTTCTTTCTGATCATCACTAATTTCAAATGTATAATTTTGGTGCTCGCACTCCTTTATTTTTTGTTTCATTTCTTCCTGTTGAGACATTCATGTTTCTCTGATATCTATTCACTGAGAGTTTATTTGCCAATATTGTTTGTAATAGTTATTTGTTTCTGCATTTAACCTTGCTTAAAATTAATAGGTATCTTTTGCTGAATGAAAAGGGTGAGAAAATGAAGGAGCAACGTGGAGTTGTGAGGACGAATTGTATTGATTGCTTGGACCGTACAAACGTTACACAGGTAGGTTGATTTTAATTACAGATATAATTTTTCTGCTTACTGTCATTTGTCTTCTCTTTATCAAGCTTTTAATTCTGATGTATACGCAGCGACCTTGTAGCTTACAGATTACTTCTACCATTAGTGACTGGTGGCAGCAAACACATGAGCATGTGTGAATAGATAGAAGTTATACTGGGATTACTTATGCCTTCTGGTTGTAGTTCTATTTGCTCATTATCACTATACTAACCTATATTTGCAGAGCATGATAGGTCGAAATATGTTGGAGGTCCAACTAAGAAGGATAGGCATTTTTGGTGCTGAAGAAACTATTAACAGTCATCCGAATTTTGATGAAAACTTTAAAATATGTGAGTGTACTGATTTTTCTTATTCCAATTAGTTGCTATAATGGATGTTTACAACTTGTTATACTAGTGATTTGCCTAGCACTATTAACATAGTTTCCTGGATTGTGAATGATAAATTTTTTCCTTTTTATTTTCAGTATGGGCTAATCATGGGGACGATATTAGCCTACAATATTCTGGAACTCCTGCTCTGAAAGGAGATTTTGTCAGGTACTTGTACATAGAATTACTCCAAATTGTTGTCTGCGTGTAGTGAGTAGTGCATGTCACCTTAGTCTTAAGAACATGGGTGAAAGCTTTATGACTTATTTTTTAGATGCATTTTGGTTTTATATTGAGCATTAATGCCTTTGTGCTGGTATATGATTTAAATTTATTCAGCTTGCTGCTATCTAACTCCTGTGGTTAGAATGCTAATTTCCTTTGAAGATGCAAAACACCCCTTCTTAGATCCGTGTGCCTATGTGGTGCAGAGATAATGTAGATCTGGTCTGTGTGCCTGTGTGCTGCAGAGATAATGTAGATCTGGTTCCTGGTTTCAATAAACACATTTGTTATCTGTAAAATGTATCCATAAATTTTCTAATTTTCTCAGTTTGTTGCTGCACAATTTACAGTTAGATTAATTCTTGTACTTTTGGTTGAATAACTGCTCTGTAACTTTTGTGCTTTAAATTTCCTTTGGTTTGATTATAGATGTGGCCAGCGGACCATGCAAGGGATCCTTAATGACGGATGGAATGCCCTTGCACGCTATTATTTGAACAACTTCTGTGATGGAACAAAACAGGCTAGTATGCTTCAATATATATATATTTTTTGGCCATTTAACTTGGATACTCAAGTAATGACAAACGATAGTGGACTTCTACATTCTGGACTAAACAAAACAATTCTGACTTTCTTTATGTTTATGGCTCTTACGCGCAGGATGCAATTGATCTCCTACAAGGACACTACATTGTTTCTGTCAGTCGTGATATAGCCCCTCGATCTCAAAGTGCTGGCCTTGAGGCTATGGCTGTGAGTACAAGTTTAATTATTAAACATAGGTTCACATATTCACTTAAATAGCTTATTTATAGACATTTCCAGTTATTTTCTTGTGCACGCAATTGCTAAATATTCCTCATCTTCTCTGTAGTCTTTTCCACTAGCTCTATCATTGGTGTTGACTGGGTTATTTTTTGCAACCCTATCATTGAGGCAAGGTGAGTCTGGTTTTGCTTGTCCAAACAGATGTATATTTTAAAGCTCATTTGTTTACATCTCTAGAGTGAGTATCACCGAGAAGACTAACACCTATTTTTATTTTCATTGTTCTCTGCAGTTCGATATGATCTGAAACACCTTTTGTTTTCAGTCATATGGGCAAGCCTAAGTGTTGCTCTAGCTGCATTTGTGAGGGCTAATGGTCGGTTATTTTGCAATCGGCCTTGTCTACACAAGCCTCAACGTTGATTTTGCATTCACTTATGAAGATAATCTTTCATTTGCTGCTGCTGCGAATGTTCGTTTTATTGTTGAACATAAAAATAGTTTTGGGCATGAACAGCCTCGATTTTTTCCCATCTTTGTAAGTGGATTTTTTCCCCTATGGTTTTAGAATTTAATTTTATTCACACAGTATGTGATTTATTGATTTTTAATCTTATGAAAAAATACTAAGAGAAATTTCCAATACTAAGAGAAATTTCCAGTTTAAGAAATTACTTGTTAGTAATGAAGAGTATAGAGTGTGGTTTGTGATGGGGATATGCAGTCTTCATACTCTTTTCCAGCTAAAGATTTCATTTCCCTACATGTAAAATCAATTGTAATTATTTTGATAATTTCTCTACCAAGTAAGGATCACCTGGGTCCGAGATAGGATGGATGCTGTGGCCTTTTTCTGTTTTTGTTTTGTTTGTTTAAAGAATATACTTTTCTGGCTGAAGCACAGCTCCAATTCTTCTGGATTGACAATTTTTCTTGTTTGATTTTTTTTCTCTTTTAAGTATTCCAGAGCAATGTCACATTCTGTGATTTTTTTTTTTTTTTTTTACTGTGTTTTTTTTTTTTTTTTTTTTGTCAAATAGACATATAGATTGCTTTTTGCTTATGAGGATTTTATTATCCACAGATTGTTTCTATGTAGATATTATATCAAGTGCCCTGTTCCTTATTTTACCCTTCTTGCTGCTTAGCATACTAGTAGCAGCAGACTAACAGTACTCAACTTTTAGCCATTCTTTTGTATGAGAAATGAGATTATTCTCTTATATGGTTGATTTTGTTGTGTTGAATGGTTAAGGTATCATTTAACTTTTATTTTGATAAATATGTTCCTTGTTTTTAACAGCCTAAAATTGCAAAATGCTTGGATGCTTTTGGCTGTACATTATTTATTGCAGTCTCAAATTACATACATTTTCATTTTTGGGTATTGCCAGGTTTTAAACTTTATGTTCTCTGTTTGTCTCAGCTGTGATTATTAGTTAGCTTGGATGTTGTCATGGATTTATAGTCTGCTTTTACTGCTTCCTTTTGCTAATGCATTCTTCGTTGTTAAGTGCGTTACAGACTCCTTACACTGGTCATTACTTGAGAAGAATCTTTGGAGAGATTAATGAAAGTTCATTTACAAGTAAACTTGCATCAAACTATATATAAAACAAGAACTTATGCGCGAATATTTTGCAAAAAATGACTTACAGAGGATACATACAAATTCATCCCATAACGTAGTTTAATAATGGAATTCTTCCTTGTTAGGCGCTAATCCTTATCATCTTCCAAATTGGCAATGCTGTCTAATGAGAGAAAAACAAAGAATAATATAGGAAGAGGGATATATAACCCACACGTTACATATAATTAACCATAGCAAAGCATGCCTTTGAAACTTGCATTGTCAACCGGCAGGACCAGCAATGTTAAGAAGAATTTGGCAACCTCAAATACTGCAAATTAATTCAACAAAACATTTATAATCAAGATTGTTAGAACTGCCTTTTCTTTTTCTCTTCTAGCCACAGTGCAGCCGGAGAATGCAATGAGCAGTTACTCGTCTGCCAAAGAAGGAAATTGCTCGGTCTGGTCTCACCAGAACTTCGGATCGTGATATCAGGATCTGGAGCTACGGCCATGAACATGTGCTTCTCCACATCCACCAGCTTTTTTATAGTGTCCTCGTCAATCTTCTCTTTCAGAGCTTGGGACCCATCCAGTTTGTCTTCACAGTATTCTTGAACATCGGGCACAGGCACTATCAAACTGTTTATCTTCGGTGGTTGTGCATACAAGATTACTGAACAGAATGTACAATCTCATCGCTTGAGGCATAGGCCAGACGGATTGAAAGCACTGCCCCTATTGTTATCCACAATAGCTTTCATCACCTTCTCTGCTGCATCACTGACATGCTCGCTCAAAAGTCCAAAGTTTCAAAAGAAATAGAGTTCTGGTGCACAAATACTTTCTTCCTTGAGAAGCCAGTTGATCCAAAGTTTCAAAAGAAATACACGTTTAACCCCATTCTGGTGCACAAATACTTTCTTCTTTGTGAAGCCAGTTGATCTTCTCCAGCAATAGATCCATCAGCTTTTGAAGCTGATCAGGCTTTCTCTTAAAATTGTCAATGCGGAACACAAACTGTCACATACATCACTCCTAATTCACCGCAATACTGAAGTAACGAAATGAGAGATAGGAACCCAGCATTGTGGCCAGCTCCTTCTTCCAGCTTCAGCTTCTTAGCATATCTTCTGTTACCATCAATATTGAAGGCACAGAATCTGGAACAGGCAACTTCTCATGCAAATACCCGCATTCCAAACAATAGGTTTGAACGAGCTCTATGACTATACCTTGCCATTTTAGCAACTTTTAACTGATATCATGAGAGGAAGCTTATGATCAGTTTCACGAAGCATTGGTAGCAAAATTTATGGGCTTCTAAGGTCTATAGACATTAATAGAGAAGGAGAGCTATGTTGCCAGATTAATCTTCACGTGATTATATATCAGTTGGAACCATGGACTTTCAAAGCACCCACGCAGGGCGGCAGGGGCAAGTTGTGCTCCAAAGCTCTTTCTTAATCGTTTTTGAGAGATTATAACGAGTGATACCCCGTGAAGATTGTTTCCCTAACAGACCGCATGGGAAACTTGCTCCATCCTTTATTTTTCAAAGTGACGATATACAGTGAGATGCAAGAAAATAATTAGAAAATCCATCTTCAAATAAGCGATGGTCCATTTCTTATTATTCCCCTTTCAACTTGGTATTATAAACTTTTTCAGAGAGCCAAGTGCTCATTTCTTGACCATGAACTAATTAATTGGTGATAGCCATGAAATCATTTTGTAAAAAGGTAGCTGAAGGAGGACAGTTAACGTCCAGGTAACATATTTCACTAAGAAATCTACAAATGAAAGCACGCATAGGTTGACCGGCAAGATTTAACCGAAGATGCTACTACATGCTTTGCTGGTGAATCTTTTCAAGGTAGCATAGCACGCAGCCTTTTGAAAAGGTTTTATAACATGCATTTTGCAACATTTGATCAAACATGGACTGATAAGCAACCCCATGATGTCAATACCGATCTGAAAAGCAAAATGTTACTTGCCAGATTGACAGCAAATTTCAAGCATACAAACTGCACGCTTGTATACAAAATGCTTTATTTTAAAGTTTTTCATCATAATTTAAAATTCGAGATGACAACATTATAATTGTACAAGTAATTCCAATATGCCACCAGATTCATACATTAGAGACCATGCTAGTCTCTAACATCTACCAAATTTTTTATTACCCAGGCATATAATGCGATGCGAAGGGAGAGCAGAAGGTGAGGTTCGTTCCAAACTCCAGCTCCAAAGCTTTCACTCAAATTCGACAATGGTACCTCGAACCAATGTACAACTTCCCCCTATCCATCAGCTAGAATACTGTTATTTTGTGTCATAAATGTTACAACTGCTTCTTCTTCTTCTCCAAAAAGGAGTGATTTCGTTGGAAGTTTAACACTGCCCATACCAGGTGCCACAAACCAATCTCTGGCCACAATGCAGCTGGAGAATCCAACAGGCAATTACTTGTTTGCCAAAGGAGGAAATTGCTCAGGCGGGTCTCACCAGAGCTTCGCATCAGGATGTCAGGATCTGGAGCAACAGCCATGTACATGTGCTTCTCAACATCTACCAGATTTATAATCGGATTATTCCCCTGCTTCTCTTCAAATCCTTCAGTCACACCATTGCCAATTCTACCAGCCCTCAATGCTTGAGCTTCACTTTTATAGTCACAGGATACTCCATCAGTACACACAGTTGCACCATTGATATCCTCAGTGCCTTTAACTCTTTCAATCGCACCATTACAAACTCTACTTGCCTTTTCCATGCAGGATTCTTCAATACTAGGCACCATCAAACTGTATATCTTCTCAACCTTTTCTGCTCCATTAATCACACCATTTGAAACTTGATTTGCATTGACAGCTAGACTTTCATCTGACTTATTTTTAAAGGACTCTTGAACAGCATGCACAATCTCATCAGCTGAAGTATAAGCCAGACAGACTAGAAGCACAACCTTGCTGTTTCTTGCAGTAGCCATCATCACTTCCTCTGCTGCAACCCTCACAGGGTCACTCAAAAATTTCAAGTTACCTATAAAATAAACTCTAATACCATACAGGTTGACAATACTTTGCTCCTTGAGCAGCTCATTAATCTTCTCCAGTAATAGATCCATCAAGTTTTGAACCTCAGCAGGCTTCCTTTGAAAATTATCAATGCTAAAGGCATAGATTGTCACATACTTCACTCCTAATTCATAGCAATACTTAAGCACAGATATAAGAGATGAGAACCCCTCCTTGTGGCCAGCCCCTTCTTCCACATTCAGCTTCTTGGCATACCTTCGGTTTCCATCCATAATAAAGGCAAAGTGATGGGGTATTGGACCCACAGCTAGAACACGAAACAAGCACCTCCTCATAAAACTACCCAAACTCTCAAACAACTGAGTTGGAGTAGTGGCAGCAGCACCACCAGCATCATCATATCTTACCATTTTACAAACCTTAAATAGTATCGTCGGGGGGGGGGGAGGGGGGGGGGGAACCTGTTTCGAAGGCAATCAAAGTTCAATAACCAGAATTAACAGCCTTCATTTTTCTTAAAGAAAAGCTTAAGCATAGAAACAGTAAACAGTAAACAGCCACCATTAACTATAAAGTAAAACAGAACAGTTGGCGGCAGTGTAATGGAAGGTTATGATTATCCATCAACAATTGATTCACCATGATGTAAGTTGAAAGCTAAGCTAATTACTATGGCAAACAAATGAAAAAAAAAAAATTAAGTGCCGCATTTCGACAAACACAGCGAGACTGAAAAAGAAAGAAAAGAAAACTCACAAGCGAAAGCAATAAAGATGACGGCTCACTTGTACTTGTAAGAGTCAAAAGAAGATGAGAAGAGCCAGAGCAAAACCTAAGACGCTCGCTCTGTCACTGGGTCAAGCGGGAGCAAAACCTACCCTAACGACGAAAGGTATCATCACCAATATCAAAGCATAAGATCAAAAGTCTCAGATTGTCAGCCTCAAAGAATATTTATTTATTTATTTATTTATTGGGACCAAAACTGAACAACGAGTCAACGACCATGTGGCAAGTGCGCAAATGCCATATAAACGGACAAAACGAAACGTGGGGTTGGGATATAAAAGTCGCAGGCAGAACAATGAGTTGAGCTTGACCTGCGGTTGTTACTTATTGAGGCGGTAAAAGAGTGCCTCATGATGGTATGGGCTCCAAAGTCCAACTCTTCTAAGCAGGCCCATTTCAAGACTTTCTTCACTTCATTATTGACCACACATCTCATATTCGATACAGTAGTGTACGTACGTAACGTATGTTAATATGTATGTGATTCATATTCTCAATTTGCCGCAAATTAGCAACAATGCGCTGCCTTGTTCTTCTGCTTTTAACTCTAGATTAATTAGATTTTTCTTGGCCGTGACCATTCAACTTCACTCCAGTGTCCAGTCACATTTACATCCGACAAGACAATGGGAAATCTCTAGTTTTACAACTTCATCATCTCATCATTCAGCACAAACCAGGACTAAAATTCAAAACTTGTCATGATTAATTCAACTAAAGAAAGAATAATGGCAGGTAGAACAAATTCCATTCTAAGAAATAGGAACAATACTCTTTTGTGTCAGCATAAATTCGGCTTCCGTCTCAGACGCTGCCGCCACGGTGACCTGTATGAAGTGGGGAGCGATGATGAATGGGTCGTTGTGCACGGCCATGAGGTGCAGAATGCAAACTGGTAAACATGGAGTTCTTTGGTGGTTTTTCTATTGGCACTGCTTCTATTTGTTCCAACACTTCCAGAACTTCTCTCATGGAGGGGCGCCTTTTAGGATCTGGTTCTAGGCACTTTAGGGTGAGCTGTGCTGCCTGCAACGCTGCGTTAGACGAATATTGGCCCTCTATCCGTGCATCCATTATAGTTTTAAGCTTCTTTTTCTGAGACAGCATTGGCTTCAACCAGTCAACCAAATTTTGCTGTCCAGTTGGGCGTTTAGTGTCAAGTGCCCTTAAACCCGTCAACAGTTCAAGCAGCACAACACCAAATCCATACACATCACTCTTCACATATAAATGACCTGTTGTACAATCATGAAGATCAAATAGTGACGTAAGCATAGCTAATTTGTTTAACTGAAAGACAGCTCAAATAGCTCTGTCAAAGGCAATTTTCAAGTCTTCTCCCTTTGATCCTATATCACGCAATGTACACATTACGAGTGTCTTGAATAGTGAAATTGTCTCAATTCTCAAACAACAGTGACTTCCCCATTCAATACTTCTCAAGATACATGCAAACATTTATAACATTTCCAAAGTTAGCGGAGAGGAGATAAAAATTACCTGTTGCAACATATTCTGGAGCTGCATAACCATATGTGCCCATAACCCTGGTTGTAACATGTGACTCTCCACCAGCGGGCCCCAACTTTGCCAAGCCAAAATCTGATATTTTAGCATTGTAGTTCTATAAAAGGAAAAAAACACAAGAAAAGACAAAGGCAAAGCTGTTAGAGTATTTAAGCAAAGCCAGATATTTGATCCATACATATATCCTAGGAAGCAAAACAGAATATAGAATTGCATACCTAAGGCATTTATATATACACATATATATATAATGTACGTATGTATGTATATGTATATATAATGTCGTTTAAAATAAACATAGATTAATAGGTGAGAATCGAATAAAAACCCAACCCCATCAAGCAAAATGTTGGAGGCCTTGAAATCTCTGTAAATGACTTTCTTCTCTGAAGTATGCAGAAAACCCAAGCCTCGAGCTGCTCCAATGGCAATTTTAAGCCGAATATCCCAAGAAAGTGGTTGAATAGAAGGATTTCCTGCACAACCAAACAATCCAAGAATCAATACAAAATATCCATGGACATGGATTCCTTTTGGTGATTAATTTGCTTTTATCTTACTTCTGAAAAGATGATTTTCCAAGCTTCCCCTCTGCATATACTCATACACGAGGAGCAGCTCTTTATCTTCCCAACAATATCCCAACAGCTTAACCAAGTTGGGATGAGAAAGTCTTCCTAGAAAGTTCACCTCTGACTGTAAAAGTAATCAAATTTAAATGAAAACAATTGGCATTAGCATTGGTCCTAATGACATTATTGAAAATATCTTGTTTGCTGACAAAATCTCTTTATTCAAATTTGAAAATCTTATCAATAAAAGCCAGCACATACATATTCTTGAAAGTTTGGTAAGATTCCTTGAAGATAATGAATCTTATGAACACATCTCATCAATTATCAGCCTTAAACTTTAATCAACGCAAAAAGGAGGTTTATGTTATGTGGGGCCGACATTTCTAGATAGTGGGAAATGATTGAAGCTAAGTAGGTAGCCAACAACATCAGTCACCAGCACTCGCCCCTTTTGTTTGTTGTCTTAATTGGCTTCAGTTCTTTTTCAGATGCCAAAAATTGGACTCTTGGATAAGAATTGAAAGAGTGAATTAAGAATAAATACCTGCCATTCTTCAAATCCTTGCATACTTTCTGGGTTCAATTTCTTGATAGCAACCACCATTCCAAGTCCACTCTTAGAAGGAGCTAATGTCTTGTCGTCAACCCAACCTTTGTACACTCTCCCAAAACCACCTTCACCCAACAGAGAATCAGGCTTGAAGTTCTTGGTTGCAGACTTCAAATCCAAAAAACTGAAAACTTTGAGATCTGGTGTCTCCAAAATCTGCCCATTTGGACTTGCCTCCTCAACCCCAGCTTCACTGATAGCTTGTGAGAATTGACTTTTGCCTGCACTGCTGCTAGTGGCTGATATTTCCATGGTATGCCCATACTTATTATATGCACCTAAGCAATTCGGAAATCAACAAGCTAATATAAGCAAAAGATTAACATGAAATGAACGAAAGTCAACAGAATCCAAGCAAAGAAAAAGGAAAAAGGTACCTGCAGAGCTAGATGAAGCATTAGCATTGATGTTATTGCTGCTGGAATTAGACGCAACAAATAAAGATCCAAAACAGTTTCCCATATCAAACTCTTGTGCGTCTCTTTTGTAGCTATTTTAAGAACAATAGCTGCATAATTTTGTGTGCGCTAAAGGTAAGGGTCAAGATTGGAGATTTATAAAGACAGAGGAGGAAAAGTAGAGATTAAAGGAACGCAAAAGTGGGTTTTATATCTATATATGGACACACACACACACACAGCATTATTTGTCGTGGGCAATTGTTTGAATAATTTTTCTCTCTTAACTCTTTCTTTCTTTGAGGAGGTTACCATGAACCCACCTTGTTTATTTCTTCTTCCACAACTTGTCTTTGTCTTCCCGGGTCCAATTTTATACCAAAATCAGAACAGTTGATTTTTTTTTTAATTAAACATCTTCATTTTTCAACTCACCTCAGGCGGCAATTATATTTTATTTTTGTGCAATTACTGTAACAGATTTAACTAAAAACCGTACTAGTCATTAGTCAACGACCCACCCTTACGTCACAGCACCCGGTGACACCAAGTCCGCCCAATACGCTACTGCAAAATTCTGCGGAGGAGGAACTCATTAACTAATCAGCACTGGATTTATATAAAATTTGTATTTGCATTTGCTGGCAATTGGGAACTCAAAAACCATGATTGATTGCTGCTCATGATGAGCATTAAATTATTATTATTCTTATAGTTCTTATTGTTATTCTTATACCCAACCCAAGACAAGAGGAAGAAGCCAAATAAACAATTTTTAATTAAAATCTGATGCCATTGACTTTTCGGATATGGGGTCTACACTCCGCTACTGCGTATATTCATCCATCCACAAAAGTCGCAAGAACGTGATAAGCAAGGGAGGATGGGGTGCAGTTGAAATTGCATGGCAACTTCAACCCAAGTGCAAACCAATGCGAACGTGTCCTGAATTTAACTCGTGATCAATTACTAATTTGCGAAGGTGGCGTTAATGCAATAAACCGTCTAAGCAACATTGAAATGAACCACGTGCCTAGCTCAGCGCTCTGAGCCAGACCTTAAAAGTTGACCTTTTTTTTTATATTTTGGTGCACATATTTGTCAACACATGTTTGACAAACAGATGAATCAGTACACGAAAATAAACAGCACTGATTAAGGAAACTATTCCGTTTCCTCTGTCTGTTTGACTCAAGCGAAAGAGCAAAAACATCCTGAAATAAGAGTAAAGACTGCATGTGGTATTTATATAAGAAAACCGAAGGCATCTTTCCTTTCATACACTCAAGTTAATTAGAACTTAGAAGGGAAACACTTCAAAATGTATCATCAACTCACATATATAAGACACGACAATGTATGTCTGCTTGCCATGTTTATCCAGCAGAGGCGGAGGGCATGCCTGGTTGATTTAACTCGCAATGATGACTGAAATGGAAAAACATATATAAGGAGTTCACAACATAATTGCCATTTGATATGATGGGAACTCGACAACAGTTTTACAAATCTAGTCATCATTACTCATTAACATCAGAAGCACAACTTAAAAATATGGGAAAGTTTGATCAACCACAAAAAAAAATAATAATAATAAAATATAAAGTCCTAAGAGGCGAGTTCTTGTTCCGGTTATCCATATCATTTAGGTTTAGAGCTGTTGACTTGAGGGAGACTGACTAGTTTGTGTTTTAAGAGCTTTAGCTTTGTGCCTTCTCTTGAAAATATCCTGCCTGAATTTCTTCGTTTCACTCTGTATCTCCACAAACGGTCTCCTCCCTATGGTTTCCTTTTCTTCCTCCAACATTTGCCGCCTCTTTGCAACTGCTGTGCCCACAGCTTCACCCCCTGGCTGTTGATGGTCCACCTCCTGCATACATTCCGTAATAAACAAACATGCTCACAATTTGCCTCCTATTTGACATTCTCTTAAAACAAGCATGCCAATATGTAGTGAAAGATGTTTGCACACTACATTAATCAAAGAGCATAAGCATTACATAGCATTCAATAGTGTAAAGGTCACTGATGGACAGCAATTAATTCTACCGCAAATTGCAGGTAACTGATTCACTTTAAGGAGCTGAGGGTGATCATCACCATCAAAATTTCATGTTGATGTTTGGTGCTGAGACATTGATATGTTGGCTGTAAACTGACCATGTAAGTCTACAAGTAATATTGAAAATTAGTGTGTCGTGTAGCACGTTTACAAGGTAAATTGGATCTGATTCCTGGATAAGAAATGAAACCTAGAATTCTGCTAAGTCGAAAGGTCTATCATAAAATAATAATTGGTGAGGATAATTTTGTCATGAAATAGTAATTGGTGATGAGAATTCTGTAAATTTAACATAGTAAAATTGAAAGAAGAGAAAGGACCTGGAGCTCATGAATAAGACCGTCGAGGGATTTGATCTTCCTATGTGGCCAACGAGGAATACCAAATTCTCTGCACTTTTTCTTCAGAACAGTAAGGCCAACATTCAATCTTGTCGAAGCTTCTAGAATTGGAAGATCAAAGTATTTCACAAGATCTTCCAAATCAATTTTAGCTACATCTTCAGATGTGGCCCTTTTTTTCTTCTTGTCCATAGTACCTGCAACCTTTTCCCCTTTGTGTAAGATATATATCACATTTATTTACAATCGAAATCCACCCGGCCAAATAGTAAAGTACACACTTGGCAGCATTTTGAAAATGACTTGTTTATTCCTTTTAAGAACAAGTAATTAAATATTAATACAATTACACTCAGCAGAACAACGAAAAAACTAAGTACACAAACCAGGTCCACATTGTTCAATTTGTTGGCTTCCAGAATATTCACATGTAGAGACTGAATATGGAACACAATTAAGATCTTGATGAAACACTTGTGGAGTCCTTCTAGACCGATAACAATGACTTCTGCTCATTTCACACATCTCCTTCAATGTTGACTGCAATAGCTCTTGGTTTTCTGTTCCGCAGCTCAATTGAAAAATCATTTGGAGATCATTGGCCAGTTTTGGAATTGACTTGAGCTTTGGGTTTCTGTCCTTGCGGAAATTGAAAAAAAAAAAGATCCTTAATTAAAAGGAGGAACAGGAATAAGATCCTAAAAATGTCCTCATTTAGGGAAAGGTTTAAGAGATTCATTAAAATCCGCCTAAAAAGGAACAATGAACTCAATCAAAATCCTTAGAAACATGAAAATCATTCAATTTTCCATGGGACAGTTTGAACAAATGTAGTGAGAATGTGATAACTATAGATCTGAACTTTGAAGCCAAAGCATCACAATGATAAAGCAACAGACTCAAGCTTTGTCTCCCAACATAAAAAGCACAGTGATGGCTTACTGGGAGTACAACAATGTCTTCTAAGCAGCATCTCTCTGTAATTTGCACAAGAAGAAAAATATTATATCTAAGAAAGAGATTTGTCACAAGTGTAGTGGTTATTATCATATCATTTCTAAGCATATCTGTTCTCTAGGTATTTTTTGTGATCATAAGTTATTTCACATGAAGGCACCTCTGATACAACACGAGAAAGGCTCAATTTCATAATAATGTCTCTAAACGTGTCCAAAGAGATACTTTAGCATATTTATTAAGGTTTCCAGTGGGGGCCCATTTGATTACTGCTTTTCTTGCATCTCTAAATCCAAACGGAGGCACCTAAGACTCAACAACTGATGTCAAAAATTTTTACAGAGACATAAAGGAATAATGCTGCAGCATAAAACACATAATCAGATCATTTTGTTAATGCTGCTTCCAAGGGTTTTAATCAACATGCACTAGTCAAAGCACATCCATTAATGACAAAATAACCAAATAAAACAAACTGCAATTCTAAACAAAAGAAAGAAATAAAGCCTTTGCATTTCATTCTTTACATATTACTCCATATCCTTAGATAAAATTGGCGATGAGGTTTATTAAATTGAACAATAAATTTGAAACAGCTGCCGGTAACGCATCATAAAACAAAAGAATCTGAAAAAAAAAAGCAAAAGTGAAAACAAATATACCGCGAGATTAAGAGTTTAGGAGGGATGTCGACGAAGGCAAGAGAAGATTGAGCACCGAATGCAAAAATGCAGAGCCATAAACCAATTGCTCGCCCTTGAAACAGCTCAGAAACTTGAAATCCCCTCAATTTAAGAATTGGGGTGGCTTGCATTTCCACATATGACCCTCTTTCTTTGAACAAAAACTCTCTCTCAACTTGCTTCTCCTTCCCATCATTCAATCCATAGACATGCAAGCTTCTCACCAACTCTGCCAAATCACATGCAACCAAAACAGGTACTCAAAAAATCATAACTTTAAACACAGGATCAATCCTTAAAGCAACTTTTTAACTACAATCTCTCATTTGGGTTCAAAGACTTTTTTTTTTTTTTTTCAAAGATGTCAAGTACCTCTATTCATGGTGTTTTCAAAGACAAAGAGAGCTTTAATGAAATGTTGCTGCTGAGTTGGATCCATAACGTAGACGAGAACATTATGATTTTAAAATAAGAACCAGAGCAATGAAAAACACTGGGCTCAAAGAGATGACAGAACAAGTTTGCATGATTTTCATCAACCTCGTTTCACTTCTCACAGTCACAGCCAAGCATGTCTTTTCTTTTGTCTTTTTGGAAATTTTCTTTTCTTCTTTGTATTTTGCCATTTTTGTATTCTGCCCTGTCACGAAGTCTTGATTTTTCACGAAAGTCGTCTCGTACGGAAATTACAAACGAAGGCTTGATTTTTGTATTAAAATTTATCCTTCTCCAATCATAAATTTTAAACAACCAAATCATTATTATACCTTTGTTTAATACATTCAAGGATAGATATATTTTTTTAATGTTAATATGAATAAATTACAAGATTTCAATATTTAACTCACAACTAATATGAGATCAAATGCTAGAAACCAACCAACTTTAGCATCAAATGTTGGGATAACATCAAAATCAAATAATCCCTTAAGCAATAACAAAATTTTAAGAAAGCAATTATTTATTTAATTAATTACCGCTCGAAGTTAGAAAGAATCCGAGGTTATTTTGTCATTTACCATCTCTATACGTACATGCACATTTACAAATTTGGACTCTTTTTCAGGCGTTTCGAAATCCCTTGTACGTCGTCAAAACTCAATTAAATTGCCTGATATGCCATGGAAATTTTCACTTACTAAATGACCCCTAGTTAGTTGACTAAATACATTTTGAATTTGCCGTCATTGACTTCATTTGGAGGGGTGTTTTGTGTCAAAATTGATGACAACCTGTTCCCGGAAGCCATATCAACTACAATTGCATGTTTGAGATGTGGCAACTGGCAACTGGCAACGGCTAGGCAAGTTGAAGTAATCTTAATTGACCTTCGCTGCAACCAAGAATTAACTAAAATGCCATTGAGGCAGGTTTTTGACCCGTAACGACGTCGTACAGCTTACAGTGAGCAGGCTGCAGGCGTTTGCAGCTGTTTGATTTAGAAAATTTTTGAAGAAGTTTGTTCCACACCCGGTCTGCAAATTGTGAGTTGTGACCAAAAAGAAAAGGTGCTTTTTGTTTTTGGTTAATGAAACGAACACACACGCATATATAGTATTTCTATCAAAATGAAAATTAAAAAAAGAAAATTATTGTATCACAAGCAGAAGCAGATTCAATATACAACACAATAAACCTCACGTATGATGGGTTGTTTTTTGCATGGTAACAAAATTCCTGTGAACGGCATTTGGTCGTACGGTTATGTTGAGGAGGAAGAAAATCATACTTTGCCAAGTTCTGGAGTTCACAACTTCAATCTTTAAATGCTACCAAAATCATGAAAACAAATTCTTATCACGTTCCCACAACAGTTTTTGACGGCCATGGTATTTCATCCGCCACAGTACTTCTCCAACTTCTGTGCCAGTTCACTGTTAGACAGATAAATTGAAACAGATTCAATATTCCTGGTAATGATAAAAGAAACCAATATGATCCAGCAAAATACCTTCAGGACTCTAGAGTAAGTCCAGCATCATCTTCGGAATTCTCAGGGGAAGTGGTCTCCGGAAATAATTCTTCATTGGGATACAACTTCCGATATAGCTGTTGATTGCCATAACCAAATTTTCATCAGCATCTCAAAATGACGACAAATGCTTAGTCCAAATAAATGAACTTCACAAAACTGCAGTATAGTAAAACAAAACTTCAAACGTTATGACAAGCTGAAGATGATGTACCTTTTCAGTTGCATCTAAAAGATCATTGTAGTTCAGATTTCCATCTGGTGTGGGAGTGGAGATAATAGATCCAAACTGACCCTAAAAAAACACATGACTCTATCAAACAGGCATTACAAGCCAAAATAATGAGAACATAATGCTTTTTGCGAATTACATCATGGAAACACTGCAGCTTTGTAACCATGATGCAGTATCCCTTTATAAAAGAAAGGCGAAAAAAGAAGGGCAAGAAAAAACATAAAAAATAAGTGCACGCCCACAATACAGGTACATTTTAAAACTATGAAAGAAAACTTTCGGCAAGGAAAAGACAGATGCAAAACATACCAAACTTAGATCCTGAATATACAATGCGCTCCAAAGTAAAGTGGGTTTTGCTTCTTCCATATCCTCACTTTGAGCCATGGAGCTATTTCCAGCTGTTCCAGTAACAAGAAGTTTCTGAAGAGCACTTAAGGCTGCGTGTAGTAACTTTTTCCCTTGATTGACTTCATCACATAAAGCTGAAAAATACAACACAAACCTGAGCAAGGAAAAAGAAAAGCTATGTAAACTCAAGTATCACAAAATTTCATTTAAAAAGTAGGGGGCAGTTAAATTTTAATATCAGACACAACTAATTTTCAAATGAGCACAGAACCGAAAACATGGAATTCATATACAGTGGGTTTCACTTAATTTTTCTCGAACTCACATCTATTAGCACACAAAAGATAATATAAGGGTAAAGATAGTTTTAGCCACGTATATGTATCATGATATTAAAAGTAGGCATTACATATTTGAGAGTCAAAGGGATAATTTTTGTTTTGTTCTAAGCAGATAGTGTCTAATGGGATGCACAGTTTCCAGAACATTTGATCATATAAAACAATAAAAAGAAAAATACATATCAGCTTCAAAACAAACACAAAAATCTTACATTCCTAGAGGACACACAGCTAAATTGCCACCAAGCTGGAGAACTCGGATTGATGTAACCTGCTCGGGAAACAAAGCTGGATGGGTAACAAAAAAGAAGAAAAAGTTAAGCAAATAGCTTTTCTATTTCACTTGAAATCCTCAGCATAGCAAGGGCAAAAGTACCAAGAGTCAATCTTACATCTGGGAGGAAATATCACCAAAAAATTTGATAGATCTGGTTTCAAGGAACTCCTTGTAATGCATATCCCCCTAGCCACCTTGCCTTTATTATCACTGAGACTAAAAGCTTGAAAACTTTCATGCAGTTTCTGATGAGATGAGGCTAATGACCCTGGAACAGTAAAAGATGGATCTAGGACCAACTTGTGGCTAAATATATCCTGACCTGAAGCCAATCTAACACCTTTATAGGACCCACTATTCTGCATTCAAATAAAACCATATAATTTATTCCTTCGACACAAGTAGCCTATTGAGTTAAATAAAAGAAAATTCCCAGTTATAACCAAATTCATAAGCAAACTTCAGACCTGATCCGTAAGCAGAGAAATCACCGGCATCCGCAGAACCTAACCATAGAATTTCAAATGAAGATGAGCAAATTAACTCAGCAGAGGTACAACAGAATAATTACACTTCAACTCGTATTTATGTAGCCCATTCAACAACCAAAATTTCGACATTTTCCTAGGATGGTATTAAATATCAAGCAATTTTTTTCAAAAAGAGCAGACCAATTCCATTAACTCGAGTAGAATCAGAATAGAAACACTAATGCGAACTTAAATAAGGTGTCTGAAATAAAACTACTGCACTTTCAACCCAAGCAACTTAAAGTGCGATTACGGACTGTAGCTTTTGTTTTCTGGAAACCCTTAAAATTGATAGAAACATACTGGCATAGGGAAAGGGTGCAGTAAAAGCACAAAGGCAGCAATCAGTTACTTCAAGATCCACACTCTTCTCCCAAGTTTGTCTCATACAGTTCTCCCATTCCCATTGCCAAAAATAACAAACAACTAATGTTTATCATGTTGTTCAATACTACATGGATGATATCCGACAGCAAAGAAACAATAGGATAATGGTGACAGTTCTAATTCAAATACAACAAAATTTTTCATGGAAGATAAAGCAGAAGGCATCCTTTGAACCTTACATAAAGACAGCCTTTGACGGCAGCACGACGGCAAAAGGCTTGTGGTAGTTCCCCTTGCCCATAAATGGGATATATCAAAGCCCCAAGTGCATTTTGAAACCTGAATAGAACAACGCCAGTCATCAGATGAGTTCGTACGGAGCCAAAACTTTCAATAATACCAAAATAAAAAAAGAAAAAGGCAAAACATGAACAATAATACTAACACTAACCTGCCAATGGATGAGTTGTAGAGAGCTAATTGATTGATGCCATCTCTTGTCTTAAGCACATATTCACTGACTTCTTGATCATAATCTGCCATCGCTATTGCATATAGAACAATACTACAAAACCAAAAGAAGGCATTAGCAATCAACAACAGAAAGAGTAAAGCAAATCTTTTGATTTAACCAGCAAGGCATCTCCAACCGGAAGAGTAACCAGGCACTAAAGTGCCATAAATAGATAATGGAGAAAAAGGTCACAGGCAGGAAAGGACTGTACGATTTAATCTTGGAAGGCAACTTCATTTTAGTCAAAAAATCAGCAAAAGGACTGTCCAAATCTTCCTCGGAGATTCTCACATTATTTTCTTCGCTTTCATCTAGGCTCAAGTGTCCCTGAACAAGCTTAAAGAATCTCATCAACTGATTCTTCTCCATCAAACCCAAACTCTTATCCTTAAAAATCGCAGCACGTGAATCCGGCACACTACACAGTTTGGCATCAGCATCCAGCATAAAAGTTGCATCAACACTTTTGAATTCAAGATAGTGACTTGCCCCAGACTTTAACATCAAGTCTACAGCATGATCGGCACAAAATAAAACTCTCGGTCCGGATACATCTAAATTAAAGTTTCTAGGGTGTTGGCTGAGGAGTCGAGGAGCATAATTGGAGATCTCAGCATCAGAGTAAAGAGGATCAGGGCAGACAGAGGAAGGTGTAGAATGGGAGTTAAGGAAGTGAGTCAGGTCAGCAATGGAGAGAGATGAGAAGTGGGACCCATAAAATGGGTTCGGATCGAGGTGGAGGACGGATTTGCCAGAGGCGGATGCTGCGGCCGAAATTACAGATTCTGGCAGGCCAGTTCCAATGACAATGAGGTCGAATGCGGTTGGCTCGATTGGAGGGTATGGTGGCACTGGGAGCTCGCTCTCACTCTCGTTCCCAGTCATGACAGAACGCCAATTGACAGGCAAATAAATACTACTATGATTATTGATGTGTGAGAGAGAGAAAGTGATTCAATACGATACTGATTGCTGAGTAGAATACGACGACCAGCTTCAGCTTCAAAAGATAAAACCTACAGTCACAGAAATCAAAAAATAAAATAGAAAATATGTTATTATTGTTCAAAATAAGCATGATTACAGGCTTTGGGATTTAGTTCTCGATTATACGAATGAATGAACACGCTAGAAAATTGCACTTCAATTTTGAATTATCATCTATCAGAAAGAGTTTATTAGATCAAAAAATAACAAACTGATACCATGCGCTATGCATTTGGATACCAAGTTGCTTTAGTTTAGTTTAATCCAAGAGCAATTATTTGAAGTTCCAAAAAATAAAAATAAAGAAATTAAAACCTTAAAAAAAAAAAAAGAGTTACGAGCCACCGAAATTCGTCTGTGGATTTCAATCAAAAGCAGTTTCTCTTTTGACGGTATTTTCAGTTTCTCTTCTGATTTTTGTTGGGGACGACACCAAGGAAGGAAAAGGAAGTGTTTTGCGCAGACATAAAAAATATCATGTCATGCCAAGGAATCAGCTGAAAGGAAATTCACATAACTAGTTCAAATTTTTTTTTTTTTCGAAATTGGCCTTCCGACTTTTTTCTCTTATAATTAGCTTATAAACTAATTTTCAAATAAAAATACTCTCACCACTCTCTCGGCAAATTATCAAATCAATAATAACACTTTTAATAAATTATCAAATCTCACAACTTTAATAAATCATTAAATTCATCAAATAAATGTACTTCTACATTATTGAAGACAAATCATCATTTACCCCCCAAAAAAATAATGAATTTATTAAAATTATGATAATAAAAAATAAAAATAAAACACGTCACACCAAAAACACTATTGTGGGGGACACACACCCTGCCATGGACAGCCCATGGCAAACCAAATTTGCCATGGACACCCAAAGCCATGGCTCGTTAAAAATTTGCACGTTCCCAAGCACACTTGATGCTAAAATCTGATCGCTCTTTGCTCAACCATGCGTTCCACCAACGCTTGTATGATTAATGGAGAGGGTGTTGTCCTTTGCTTACTTCAGCAATTGTTCAAATTTTTGGGGTTGGAAGCACTCTTTTTTTTCTCTCTAATCCAGCGTTTACAGAAACCGATCAGAGACGCCGATAGTTTTATCGGCGTAAATTCTCCGATGCTTAAGTTAGCACAAGGTGTTTACGGAAAAACTTGTATGATTTGCGTTATACAGATTAGTTGCCATATTTTTCATACGAAATATCTCACGAATTTGGAAATAAAAATTTCTGATAATAATTTGACAGAGTTTCCCATTTTTTCTCAATTTTTTCGTCCTCTTCTTCATCAGTCTCCTGACTTCTTATAGCCATCATCCTTTGCTTACTTCAGCAATTGTTCAAGTTCCTCGGGTTGGAAGCACTCTTTTTTTTTTNGGAAGCACTCTTTTTTTTCTCTCTAATCCAGCGTTTACAGAAACCGATCAGAGACGCCGATAGTTTTGTCGGCGTAAATTCTCCGATGCTTAAGTTAGCACAAGGTGTTTACGGAAAAACTTGTATGATTTGCGTTATACAGATTAGTTGCCATATTTTTCATACGAAATATCTCACGAATTTGGAAATAAAAATTTCTGATAATAATTTGACAGAGTTTCCCATTTTTTCTCAATTTTTTCGTCCTCTTCTTCATCAGTCTCCTGACTTCTTATAGCCATCATCCTTTGCTTACTTCAGCAATTGTTCAAGTTCCTCGGGTTGGAAGCACTCTTTTTTTTTTCTCTCTAATCCTGTGTTCACAGAAACCGATCAGAGACGCCGGTGGTTTTGTCGGTGTAAATCCTCTGATGCTTAAGTTAGCACAAGATGTTATGGAAAAACTTGTATGATTTGCGTTATACAGATTAGTTGCCATATTTTTCATTGGAAATATCTCACGGATTTGGATATAAAAATTTCTAATAATAATTTGGCAGAGTTTCCCATTTTTTCTCAATTTTTTCGTCCTCTTCTTCATCAGTCTCCTGACTTCTTATAGCCATCATCCTTTGCTTACTTCAACAATTGTTCAAGTTCCTCGGGTTGGAAGCACTCTTTTTTTTTTTCTCTCTAATCGTGTGTTCACAGAAACCGATCAGAGACGCCGGTGGTTTTGTCAGCGTAAATCCTCTGATGCTTAAGTTAGCACAAGGTGTTTACGGAAAAACTTGTATGATTTGCGTTATACAGATTAGTTACCATATTTTTCATACGAAATATCTCACGGATTTGGAAATAAAAATTTCTGATAATAATTTGACAGAGTTTCCTATTTTTTCTCAATTTTTTCGTCCTCTTCTTCATCAGTCTCCTGACTTCTTATAGCCATCATCCTTTGCTTACTTCAGCAATTGTTCAAGTTCCTCGGGTTGGAAGCACTCTTTTTTTTTCTCTCTAATCATGTGTTCACAGAAACCGATCAGAGACGCCGGTGGTTTTGTCGGTGTAAATCCTCTGATGCTTAAGTTAGCACAAGATGTTATGGAAAAACTTGTATGATTTGCGTTATACAGATTAGTTGCCATATTTTTCATTGGAAATATCTCACGGATTTGGATATAAAAATTTCTAATAATAATTTGGCAGAGTTTCCCATTTTTTCTCAATTTTTTCGTCCTCTTCTTCATCAGTCTCCTGACTTCTTATAGCCATCATCCTTTGCTTACTTCAACAATTGTTCAAGTTCCTCGGGTTGGAAGCACTCTTTTTTTTTTTCTCTCTAATCGTGTGTTCACAGAAACCGATCAGAGACGCCGGTGGTTTTGTCAGCGTAAATCCTCTGATGCTTAAGTTAGCACAAGGTGTTTACGGAAAAACTTATATGATTTGCGTTATACAGATTAGTTGCCATATTTTTCATACGAAATATCTCACGGATTTGGATATAAAAATTTCTGATAATAATTTGGCAGAATTTCTCATTTTTTCTCAATTTTTTTGTCCTCTTCTTCATCAGTCTCCTGACTTTTTATAGCCATCATCCCACGTTTTCTGCGTATTCTTCATGCCCCTAATTTTCGGATGATGGCAAACCCTCATGGGTCTCCAATCGCTGAACTGTGGATAAACATGAGATATCATATTCTTCCCAATGGTTTGGGGTATAGCGAAACCGTCGCAATTTCGTGAGATCGTATGCTCTTTCTCTAGGTGATGAGTATCTGGTCGGTACATATCTCTGATCAGTGCTCGTTTTTAGTTGGTACATGTCTGTACACAAAGTTTTACTAGGACTCTGCTCGCGCCGCTCAGCTGGGGACATGGCTGAGCCGGTACTTTTCATTACTTAACAGAAACCATTAAATCGGCCCAAACCCAAAATGAATCGAATTTCTCGGGTTGAGCATTTTTCAATCTATGGGGCGCTCCGAAGAAGCATAAAACCGAGAGCCGAACCTGAATTTTCTGTTCAGTTCTGTTCGGTTTTGGTCGGTTTGGGCTGGGCTAAAACATAAGCGATAATGGTGCTCTTGTGCTGCTAGAAGACAAATGCATCTCAGTGCCAATGATGTAAATGAAAACGCCGAAACTTCACAAAACAACATAGATGGTTTCTTACAGCATTATGAATTTCTTCAATGCGAATCCAATTCACAAAACAAAAAATAGTATTGTTGTTTTCAAAGCATAAAACCAAAAGGGAACCAACCTAAACCCGCCGTCAAAGGAATGGGCGGGATGTGGTGGTTGTGCTGAAGGTTGACGTCAGAGGAGTGGCAGATGAGCAGGAGCAGTGGCGTCGGGCAGAGGAACGATAGCAATGGCGGCAATCGGCAGAAGCAAGTGTTCTTCCTTCTTAGTTAATGTCTCTGTTTTCTTTTTTAGATAAAGAAAAAATGAAAATGGGCAGATGAAAAATTTTTTTTTGGTTGTACTTTTTTAACAAAAATGAGGAAATTAGAAACCAGAGGCTGAACAAAATCATCCAAATCGGTCCAGAATGCTCAGGTCATAGGTGACCACTGCCCACATTCTTAAATATCCATTCAAACAAAATGATAGCAAAATTTACGCATAAACTACAAAATATATTCTTTAGGCATTTCAACAAACATTTGTAGTGCCATATGTAACTAGCAACAATTTCTTGATTTTCATTAAACCCATTGAAAAAAAAAAAACAAATTTAGGCCTAAACTCACCTCGTTAAATCAAAATCAAAACTTGGTTGACTTACCAAAAGTATCCGTTTCCGTTGTCGTTAATTTACTTGATTGGAAATTGTTAGTTTCAACTTTTTTTTTTATTTTTTATTGCTAATAGCGTTGAGTGAGAATGGTAAGGATAAATGCATCTAAAACTTTTATACTGTATTTGACTGATTAATAAATAAATAAATAAATATATAT